>BQNB010007016.1:0-49734 GCA_026074375.1 Tanacetum coccineum
TGTTATTGTTTTTCTTGTGTTGGTGATTTGTGCTAAGATCACGAATCCATACGCTTGTCTCTTGTTGTTCGTGCTAAGGTCATAAGCAGGTTAATTTATTATTGTTTCTTCATCTGTCAACTACAAAACACACGGATGATACCATAGATGAATACCACAGAAGAATTTATTGGTGATGCTAGTGGCTCTAAACAGTCGGGTCATACCACGGATGAATTACTTGCTAAACTATTGGATAAATTATTTTATACCTCCACTAATTCTGGTATTACTAGACAAAACAATACCAATACTATACCCCATCTTGATACTGTTGCTACACAACCGGTTACTCATGTGGCTTATCACGCGTCTGGCCTAACCGGACCCATGTATTACACCCCCTCAGCCCATATCCTGGTCCAACTGGTCAGCCTAGTAGCCCGATTTATACCGGCCCAGCAAGTGAATGTACCCCCTGGTTTTTCATACCCACCAGCAGGCCCAACAGCCCTTACCGACCTAACATACTACTCCAGCCCATCAATTTGGATATTCAGTTATAGGGCCAGCCCACGGTTACTTAGGGTCAGACAACCACTTTATCGCATGCTTTTGTGGTCGGGATGCTTCATGATCCCAATACTGGCGCTTGGAATATAGATACAGGTGTGAGCTCTCATCTCAATAATTCAGTTAATAGTCTTAGTGAAATTTTTAATACATGTATGTATCCGTCTGTCTCAGTTGGTGATGGTCATTCTATACCCGTCACTAACACGGGCCATAGTATTTTGCCAACTCCAACTAAATCTCTTCATTTAAATAATATTCTTATCACCCCTCATATTGTCAAGAATTTAATATATGTTCGTCAATTTGTTTGTGACAATAATCGCACTATCGAATTCGATGCGTTTGGTTTTTCCGTTAAGGATTTCCAGACGCGTCGGGTGCTTCTTCGATGTGACAGCACGGGGGATCTTTACCCAGTCACAGCTCCATCTCCTATCCCTCATGC
The DNA here is from genome assembly GCA_026074375.1 of Tanacetum coccineum. Classification (NCBI taxonomy): domain Eukaryota; kingdom Viridiplantae; phylum Streptophyta; class Magnoliopsida; order Asterales; family Asteraceae; genus Tanacetum; species Tanacetum coccineum. Next base: position 1,001 of record BQNB010007016.1, read on the forward strand.
TCTCCTTGTTAGTCAACATACGTGGCATCAACGCCTTGGACACCCAGGGGGTGAAGTGCTGCGTTGTCTTGTTTCTTCTAATTTTAATTCGTATAATAAAGAGAAGCCTCTCGTTTTGTGACATGCTTGTCAGCTTGGCAAACACGTGAGACTTCCATTTGTTAGCTCCAGTACTATGATTAGTTCTTTTTTTGACATTATTCACTTGGATGTGTGGACTTCACCCATTCCGAGTCTTTCAGGTTTTCGATATTATGTCTTGTTTTTAGATCATTATTCTTAGTTTCTTTGGGTTTATCCTTTGGTTAATAAATCTGATGTTATGTTCAAATTCGTGTTATTTCGTAATTATGTTTGCGCTCAATTTAAGTGTGAAATCAAGTCATTCTAATGTGATCATGGTGGTGAATTCGACAACCGTCGCTTGCATACCCTTTTTGCCCAAAATGGAATTCAATTCCGCTTTTCGTGTCCTCAAACATCTCAATAGAATGGGAGGTTTGAACGAATGGTTCGTATAATTAATAACCTCATTCGCACCCTCCTTTTCCAAGCAAACCTTCCACCAACTTTTTGGGTCGAAGCTCTTAATATGGCCACACACTTACTAAATATCTTGCCTTTAATTGCTATTGCTAATGACATTCCCTACACCCGTTTATATGGAAAAGATCCCAACTATACCCTTTTACGCATTTTTGGATGTTTATGTTACCCTCACTGTCACACCCCGTAAATTCCTGGTTAGTATTTTGACCCAGTCCGGTCATTTAATTTGAATATTATACGTTTCGTTTAAATCTGGCAGTTTACCGGGAAGATAAACTGCGTAAAACTGAAAAACGTCGTCGGACGCGTTCCGACATCGATTATTAATTAATTTAGGCATTATATGAGTTATTTTAACTTTCCTGAGTGTTTTGTGATTTTTAAACCCTCCTGATGTTTATTTTAGGGTTTTATCTCTTAAATTGCGTTTTTCGCGTTTTTGACCAAACGGAACCCCGGAAACTCGAAATCTTTTCGTGTAAACTCAAGTTATCGATAATATTATACCCTAAGCTTAAAAATTTCATTCACCCTCATTCCCATACATATGAAGATGTCTAAAGCCAAGCCAAAACACTCTTGGTACTTGAAATTAAATCATCCTTAAACCACTAACACAAATTTTGAAAATATTGCCATACTAGTGAAGGAAAGGGACATTTTTGTATCCTAGCAACATGCATGCATGCAAGACTCTTACACATCACATGTTATTTACACACTTTGACTTCACATAAACCAAGACCAAGACATAAGCTAAGTTTATGAACCAAGATGGCTTGAACCATTTCTCTCCCTCCTCCTTGGTTAGTTTCGGCCGAACCACAAGACACACACACCGTTGGTCACTTTTGTTAGCATAGTTAACCCTAGAAACCACTGAACCCTTTCCTATAAAAGTACACTATACTTCAACTTAGGGTTTCTCATATCATTCCAAGCCTCACAAATTTTTTCTCTCTTCCTCCCCTCTCCTCCATACCCACGGCACACACATAAACACACACTAAATCCATATCTTTCAATTTCTAGCAAGATCCAAGAAATCTAAGCTCATTTCTAAGGTTACCTAAGTAGATCCAATACATTGTTTGGTTGTTTTTCAAAGAATTTTCAAGATTTCAAATTAGGGTTGCAAGATCTTTTGGGGTTTTTTGAAGATCTATAATCCGGTATAGATCTAGTGTTTTTGCTACATATTCTTCTTGATTTGTAAGTTTTACATGATCCTTACTTGGTTTCATCCATTATTTCTATAGATCCATATTTATTATTAAAGATCCATGTGTTTGTGTTAACTTTTACAAAAGAAATAAAACAACACTTTGTCATCTTTTTATAAAATGGAAGTAAACATTGTTACCACTTTATGTTTATGTCTTATATTATATTCTTGGTGAGATTGAGAGTTGATGAGAGTTGCAACAATAGAGATTAGGTTGGATTAAGGTTAGTTTTGTGGTGGATTAGTTATGAATAAAGATTTGAACTAGATCAGGCACTAATATGCGAGTTGGGTTGATTTTTGTGGTATTTTTGATAAAAATAGCTTGCTGTCCCAAATTAGTTTTGTGGTTTTGAGCGACCTAAAAATGTTTTCATTAGGCGTAAAAGTAGTTTTTGAAGAGCTCGTATCTGAGAAGATAGTTTTACCACATATGACACTTAAAAAGAGGACTGCTTGAAACGGCCAATTATAGGCCAAATAAAACTGAAACATTTTATCGGCAAACGTAAATGAATAGTGTCTGTTTGGAATAGTAAAAAATGGAATTTTGAGACACTTTCGTAACATTTTTTGGATTTTTTTAATCACTAGCCGAAACAAGTATAGTAATAAATATTATAATATATATATATATATATAAATATTATATAAAATATCATAATATATATATATATATATATATATATATTGGATTAGTAACATTTAAAGACGTCATGTAAAAATATTTAAACATTCGATAATAGTTACAAAAAATAGTAAGTATTGTCGAAATTTAGCAAAACGGAAAAGGAAGTTAAGCGATTAAGGCTAATTAGTGCGTTTTGAGAATATGGAAACTTAACAAACATAGGGGATGGTATTAACGTCTTAAAACTAAGAACTTTCCTAAAATAGAAACTTTCTATAAATAGTAACTTTTTGCAAGTGTCGGAATTTAACAAGGATGTTGTAAATTTTTCTAAGTCTTTTATTTCTAAAGCGCAAACACACTTGGATGCTTTAAATGATGAACATAGATGCTCTACTTGTTTACTTTGTCAAATGCTAAGACATACCTATATTTAATCTAGGTCGCGGCTATACCTCCTTTTATCATCATCATTTGTTGTGATTATCGCTCATCCTCGTTAAGGTGAGTTTATAGCCCCACGTTTTACTCATTTTGAATAAATATTTTATACTTTGGGGTGAGAAAAATTGTTTGCTTTTAAAATTTGGACACAAGTTCTTAACGTGAGTTTTACATGTTTATGTGTTGCCTAAGTTGCCTACAAACCACTATTGCCCGAATTATCATGAACCGTCAGTCACTTATGGCCAAGTGTTTTGGTTAAGCGAGCGCGAATGCATAAATAGATCTATTGGGAGCAATTACCCCTATCTGCTTTGGTTTCACTATGACGAACAAACGGATATATGTCATGTCGATGTGCGTTGTGGTGATCTTTGGTTTGGATCACCAGTTAAGGGCATGAATACTATGTGGCATGATATGATATGCCCGGATTATTAGCATCGGTGTCATGAGCTTAGCGTAACAATAAATACTTTTTATGCGACACTGTATATGTTATAGTGATCGCGTGCGTTTTGAAATCTTGTGGTCCACTCTTGTATCAACTTAAACCTATGAATTCACCAACATTATGTTGACGTTTTAAACATGTTTTCTCAGGTGCTTAAGATGTGGATGTCTTTGCTTGCTATTTGGTGCTGCCATGCATTGGACCTATTTTCAAGACTTATTATTTAATGTTTTGCATCGTTGTTAAACTTTAAAACATTTAATCGCTTCCGCATTATCTTTTAGGCCTTGTAAAACTATAACTATTTTTAATTAATGCAACGATGTTGGATTTTCAAACGTACCCTTAGAGGTCGTTCTTTATTGCTTTGTGTTGTGATCATTTATGACATCACGCCCTCGGACACGTATTCCGTCGGACCCCCGTCTGGGGGTGTGACAGATTGGTAATCAAAGCCAAGGTTATAGAGAACCAGGTAGTTATATCAGGTCTGGTCTATAACCAGTACGTGATCCTATGTGCCTTATTTGTTCTTACGTGTTATCTATCCTCGTTATATACATATATAAGGTTTCTATATATATACCTGAAATTATCATATATATTGCCATATTATTCTTGCCATTCATTTCATCATTTCTTTATGCCTTGCATGGTTTCGTATAAAGGAGATTTATATAAACTTCTGCTTGTGCAGATCATGGCAGCTTCAGCTATTGCTATTTCTTCTGATTTTTTGAACGAGAGTGTGGGATCACCTCCCTCTCGGGTTATTCTTTTTGGTAATATTCCTACTATTATTCATTCTACCTCTATGATTGCTCCAGAGATTTTGGCTATTGCTCCTGTCATTTCATCTGCCGCTCCTGTGGTTGAGACGACTCTTGTCGCTTCACCCATTGGATTGTGTGGCTTGGTTCCCTACTCGGATTCTGATTCTGACTCACCTGATGAGATGGATTCTTCAGAGCATATTACCCCATTACCAGCTACCTCACCTTTCTTATACACTGATTCCCCTGAAGATTCTGATTCTTTAGATGGACTACCATCGCAGGACCCTTATGTTGTTATCGTTGCTCGATGGAGGAGCAGGGCAGCATCACGTTCATCATCACCATCTGATTACCCTATTGCTCCTGTTACTGCCCCGCCCAGGACTCGTCGACCACCAGCTATTTTGATCCGACCCAGGGAGGCTATTCCTTTTGGTCAACCTTACAGTACTCACCTTGACGGGCAACGGAGGGTTATGACTGCGAGGAAGAGAGTTGGACCTTTTTGAGCACGCAGATTAGCATCGAGGCATGTATCACCTCGTTCTTTAGATCACTGCTCATTTTCTCCTAGTTTATCTTCGGATTATTCGCCAGTTCATTCTTCTGGTTTAGATGCACCAGCTCAGACTCATTATGGATCTTTGACTAGAGATGTATCACCTAGATTGGGATATCTTCCGAGGAGAGCACCACAACATAGCGAGGTATTTCGTCGTTGGTGTGCTGCTCCATTATCTACTTTGTGTCCATCTACTACATCAAAGTCATCATCAGGAGACTCATCCGAGAGACCACTATATTCATCTTCACATTCTTCTAGACCATCTCGCAAGAGATGTAGGTCCCTGGCTGATTCGGTACTATTATCTACACCAGTTACGGGATCATTGGCTCCTACCCGTGCTGATCTCTTACCACCTCGTAAGAGGTTCAGAGATTCATATTCACCTGAGACTAGCATGGAGGAGGATACCGAGAGTGATCCTGCAGAGGCTGAGGCGGATATAGAGTTAGGTGCTAGTGATAGGGATGATGTAGAGATCGTGTTGAGAGTGATCCTAGAGATGTCGAGGACGACATAGAGGAGCATGAGGCTGACACTAGTGCTAGAGACACGGTTGAGGTAGGTGTCGACCCGAGGTCGATACCAGTGGCTGTTGAGGAGAGTGAGGAGCCTGTTGGAGAGGATTCTTCTGGTTCTTCTGGCACTAGAGATGGCATTGTTAGGTCATTCGAGGAGATACCGATTGATTTGGATGATGTTATCCGTGACTTTTATCATCATATGTCTGAGGTTAGTATTGATAGGATTGTTGGGATTGAGACTGTTCAGAGCCGATTGGAAGCCGATCAATTGGCAGCTAGTGGAGACAGAGCTAGGATAGCCGAGGGGATTTACAGCTTGAGGTTGGAGAACCTCAAGGTCCGTGCTATGTTGGATATTGAGAGGGATCGTGTGACCAGTCTTTGTCTTTATATGTCTCTTTCCCAGGAGGAGTTTCGTGAGATTCATAGGGATCGTGACGATACTCAGAGGAGATTTAGGAGGTTGGAGTCGTATCTCGAGAGGCGTTTTGGTTTTCGCCCTTAGACTAGTAGTATCATGATCATGTAGTACACTAGACTGATGGTTAGGTCTAGATGTTAGCAGTAAATAATTGTGGATCATGTACCTATTTTGGATTTGGTTGTAATCGAATTATGCTTTTATTTATGAAATGAAAAGCTTGCTTTGATTCTCTCGCTTATTTATATATATTGTTAATCATTCATTTTTGCCAATGTGATGCAATTATATTTTTATTTTTATATCATATATTAAATCATCATTTCCTAATATTCGTGCATTCGTTTCAAATCTCACCCTGAGTTGTGTCTTGTTATGTAGAACAATGACTAATACTCGTTCCGGAATGACCCACGCCGCAATTGAAGATATGATCAACCAACGTGTGGACGCAAAACTAGAAAACCGCCGAATTACTCAAGGTCTTGGAAATGGTAATGGAGATGGAAATGGAAATGGAAACAATGGAGGCGACAACGGTGTCGAAAATGATAACCACAATGTGAATGGAAGAGGCGATAGGCTAGTTGCTCGTGAATGTACTTACCAAGACTTCATGAAGTGTCAACCATTGAGTTTCAAAGGAACTAAAGGTGTGGTTGGTTTGATAAGGTGTCCGGAGAGATATCAAGTGAAGTATGCCACCTGCACTTTGCTTGACAGTGAATTAACCTGGTGGAACTCCCACAAGAGAACCATTAGAACTGATGCTGTATATGCTTTGTCATGAAGAGAGCTGATGAAGCTGATGATCGAAGTGTATTGCCCGAGAAATGAGATCCAAAAGATGGAAACCGAGTTGTGGAATTTGTCGGTGAAAACTATTGATATCGCTGCTTACACTCAGAGGTTCTAAGAACTTACCATGATGTGTACCAAAATGGTCCTCGAGGAAGAGGATCGGGTGGAGAAGTTTATTGGAGGTCTCCCCAATAATATCCAAGGAAATGTGATTGCTGCAGAACCCACAAGACTACAAGATGCTATTCAAATTGCCAACAACTTGATGGATAAGAAGTTGCAAGTATATGCTGTAAGAAACACAGAGAACAAGAGGAGATTCGACACTAACAATAGAAGCAACCGTGGGTAGCAACCACCTTTCAAGCGACAAAACACTGGAGGTCGAAATGTTGCTAGAGCCTATGCGGCTGGCAACAATGAGAAAAAGGAGTATGAAGGTACATTGCCTTACTACAATAAGTGTAAACTACACCATGGAGGACAGTGTACTGTTAAGTGTCATAACTGTAAGAGGACTGGGCATCTAGCAAGGGATTGCCGAACTGCTATGGCTGTGACTACTTCCACCCAGAGAGGTCAAATCGTGAATCAAGGAGTTGTTACCTGCTTTGAGTGTGGAGCACAAGGACACTATCAGAACAATTTTCCCAAACTCAAAAACCAAAACTGTGGGAACAAGGTAAGAGTTCTTGAGGCTAGAGGCAAAGCATATGTCCTAGGAAGAGGTGACGCTAACCCGGATTGCAACACTGTCACGGGTATGTTCCTTCTCAACAATCATCATGCTTATATGTTATTTGATTTGGGTGCCGATAGAAGTTTCGTATCAAATGCTTTTAGTACGTTGCTAGATATTACTCCTTTTGCCTTAGACGTTAGCTACGCTGTCGAGCTAGCCAACGGAAGGACTTCAGAAACTAGCATTATACTTAGAGGATGCACATTAGGATTGTTAGGACATCCATTTAATATCGACTTAATGCCCGTAGATTTGGGTAGTTTCGACGTTATCATCGACATGAATTAGTTAGCTAAGAATCATGCAGTGATTGTTTGTGACGAGAAGATAGTACGTATTCCTTACGGAAACGAAATTCTAATCGTTCAAGAAGAAAAACGTGATAAGAAGAAATCAATGTTGAGCATTATATCGTGTGTAAAGGCCCAGAAATACATGGAGAAAGGTTGTTAACTATTTTTGGCACAGATTACGATGAAGGAAAACAAAGACGAGTCGAAGGAAAAGTGACTCGAAGACGTGCCGACTGTACGGGACTTTCCAGAAGTCTTTCCTGAAGACTTACCTGGATTACCACCAGTACGACAAGTTGAATTCCGAATCGACTTAGTCCCAGGTGCTGCACCTGTAGCCCGAGCCCCGTATAGACTAGCACGGTCTGAGATGGAAGAATTGGTTACCCAACTACAAGAACTTTTTGACAAAGGATTTATAAGACCAAGTTCCTTACCCTGGGGAGCTCCGGTTTTGCTTGTTAAAAAGAAAGATGGATCTTTTTGGATGTGTATCGACTACCATGAACTTAACAAGCTTACTGTGAAGAATCGATACCCACTTCTGAGAATCGACGACCTGTTTGATCAGTTGCAAGGATCAAGTGTGTACTCAAAGATCGACTTGAGGTCTGGTTATCACCAACTCAGAGTTCGTGACGAGGATATTCCTAAGACGGCATTTAGGACCCACTATGGTCACTACGAGTTTCAAGTGATGCCTTTCGGTTTGACCAACGCGCCAACAGTATTTATGGACTTGATGAACCGGGTATGCAGACCATACCTAGATAAATTTGTGATCGTATTCATCGATGATATCTTGATCTATTCCAAGACAAAGGAAGAACATGATACACATCTTAGGCTGATTTTGGAGTTGCTCAAGGAGGAAAAATTATACGCCAAGTTCTCGAAGTGCGACTTTTGGCTATCGAAGGTACAATTTCTTGGACACGTGATTGATAGTGAAGGCATTCACGTTGATCCTGCGAAGATTGAGTCAATCAAGGAATGGGAATCACCCAAGACACCGACAGAAATTCGTCAATTTCTAGGTCTTGCCGGTTACTATCGATGATTTATCGAAGGTTTCTCCAAGATTGTCAGGCCTATGACGAAGCTGACTCAAAAGAACATAAAGTTTGATTGGAGTGAAAAGGCAGAAACTGCTTTCCAGACTTTAAAGCAAAAGTTGTGTAGTGCACCGATTTTGGTATTACCCGAAGGAAGTGAAAATTTCGTGGTATATTGTGATGCTTCTCATAAGGGATTAGGCGCAGTGTTGATGCAGAGTGAGAAGGTCATAGCTTATGCATCTCGCCAACTCAAAGTCCATAAGAAGAACTACACGACACATGATTTAGAGTTAGGAGTTGTGGTGCTCGCTCTCAAGATGTGGAGACATTACCTTTACGGCACGAAGTGCGTTGTGTTCACTGATCATAAGAGTTTGCAACATATTCTAGATCAGAAGGAGTTGAACATGAGACAACGTAGATGGTTAGAGCTGTTGAGTGACTACGACTGTGAGTTACGTTATCACCCGGGAAAGGCAAATGTGGTGGCTGATGCGTTAAGCCGAAAGAATAGACCTAAGCCACTACGAGTTAAAGCTTTGGTTCTGACAATAGGTTTAAACCTCCCTGTGCAGATTTTGAATGCTCAGGTTGAGGCGAGAAAAGAAGAGAATTATAGAGCAGAGGATTTGTGTGGCATGATTAAGAATCTAGAGTCACGTGCTGACGGAACGTTGTGTTTAAGGAATAGAAGTTGGATACCTTGTTTCGGTAACTTGAGGGCTTTGATTATGCACGAGTCTCATAAGTTAAAGTATTCTATTCACCCTGGATCGGACAAGATGTACCAAGATTTGAAGAAGCTCTACTGGTGGCCCAACATGAAAGCAGAGATTGCCATGTATGTTGGTAAATGCATGACTTGTGCAAAGATTAAAGCAGAATACCAAAAACCATCCGGTTTGTTGGTTCAACCTGTAATACCAGTATGGAAATGGGAGAACATTACTATGGATTTTGTAACAAAGCTACCGAAGACACCACAATTTGGGTAATTGTGGACCGACTGACAAAATCTGCTCATTTCTTACCAATGAAGGAAACTGACACAATGGAGAAATTGACGAGACAATACTTGAAGGAGGTAGTCTCAAGGCATGGAGTGCCGATGTCGATTATTTCTGATCACGACTGTAAATTCACATCTCATTTCTGGCAGTCGCTGAACGACGCCCTAGGCACTCAATTAGATATGAGTACGGCTTATCATCCACAAACAGATGGCCAAAGTGAGAGGACCATCCAAACGTTAGAAGATATGCTACGAGCATGTGTGATGGACTTTGGAAAGACATGGGATAAACATCTACCATTAATAGAGTTCTCTTACAACAACAGCTATCACACAAGCATTAAAGTTGCACCCTTCGAGGCATTATATGGCCACAAGTGCCGATCGCCTATCTGTTGGGCTGAGGTGGGAGACGCTCAGCTCACTGGCCTAGAGATTGTTCGTGAGACGACCGAGAAGATTATCCAAATCAAAGAACGTCTATAGGCCCCGCGTGATAGACAGAGGAGCTACGCTAACAAGAGACGTAAGCCATTGGAGTATCAAGTTGGAGACATGGTTATGTTGAAGGTGTCGCCTTGGAAAGGTGTGATACGTTTTGGCAAACGAGGAAAGCTGAACCCTCGTTATATTGGACCTTTTAAGATTATCGCCAAGGTTGGAACGGTTGCATACCGACTGGAGTTACCCGAGAAACTAAGTCAAGTTCATAGTACTTTTCACGTCTCAAACCTTAAGAAGTGTTTATCTAATGAACCGCTCGCCATTCCGTTGGACGAAATCCACGTCGACGACAAGCTCAACTTCATTGAAGAACCGGTCGAGATTATGGACCGCGAAGTCAAACGTTTAAAGCAGAGTCACATTCCAATCGTGAAGGTCCGTTGGAATTCGAGAAGGGGTCCCGAGTATACCTGGGAACGTGAGGACCAAATGCAGAAGAAGTACCCTCGTCTGTTTGCTAACCCTGCACCTGCGTCCCGAGCTACGTCTTAAGCTTTGAGGACAAAGCTCTTTTAACGAGGAAAGGATGTCACACCCCGTAAATTCTTGGTTAGTATTTCGACCCAGTCCGGTCATTTAATTTGAATATTATACGTTTCGTTTAAATCTGGCAGTTTACCGGGAAGATAAACCGCGTAAAACTAAAAAACATCGTCGGACGCGTTTCGGCATCGATTATTAATTAATTTAGGCATTATATGAGTTATTTTAACTTTCCTGAGTGTTTCGTAATTTTTAAACCCTCCCGATCTTTATTTTAGGGTTTTATCTCTTAAATTGCGTTTTTCGCGTTTTTGACCAAACGGAACCCCGGAAACTCGAAATCTTTTCGTGTAAACTCAAGTTATCGATAATATTATACCCTAAGCTTAAAAATTTCGTTCACCCTCATTCACATACATATGAAGATGTCTAAAGCCAAGCCAAAACACTCTTTGTACTTGAAATTAAATCATCCTGAAACCACTAACACAAATTTTGAAAATATTGCCATACTAGTGAAAGAAAGGGACATTTTTGTATCCTAGCAACATGCATGCGTGAAAGACTCTTACACATCACATGTTACTTACACACTTTGACTTCACATGAACCAAGACCAAGACATAAGCTAAGTTTATGAACCATGATGGCTTGAACCATTTCTCCCCCCCTGGTTAGTTTCGGCCGAAAACCACACCACACACACTTTTAGTGTGTGTTGGTCACTTGTATACATAGTTAACCCTAGAAACCCTAACCCTTGGCCTATATATATTACACTATACTTTAACTTAGGGTTTCTCATATCATTCCAAGCCTCACAAAATTTTTCTCTCTTCCTCCCCTCTCCACCATACCCATGGCACACACATAAACACACACTAAATCCATATCTTTCAATTTCTAGCAAGATCCAAGAAATCTAAGCTCATTTCTAAGGTTACCTAAGGTAGATCCAAGTACTTGTTGGTTGTTTTTCAAAGATTTTCAAGATTTCAAATTAGGGTTTGCAAGATCTTTTGGGGTTTTTGAAGATCTATAATTCTTGGGTATAGATCTAGTGTTTTTGCTACATATTCTTCTTGATTTGTAAGTTTTACATGATCCTTACTTGGTTTCATCCATTATTTCTATAGATCCATGTTTATTATTAAAGATCCATGTGTTTGTGTTAACTTTTACAAAAGAAATAAAACAACACTTTGTCATCTTTTTATAAAATTGAAGTAAACATTGTTACCACTTTATGTTTATGTCTTATATTATGTTCTTGGTGAGATTGAGAGTTGATGAGAGTTGCAACAATAGAGATTAGGTTGGATTAAGGTTAGTTTTGTGGTGGATTCATTGTGAATAAAGATTTGAACTAGATTAGGCACTAATATGCAAGTTGGGTTGATTTTTGTGGCATTTTCGATAAAAATAGCTTGCTGTCCCAAATTAGTTTTGTGGTTTTGAGCGACCTAAAAATGTTTTCATTAGGCGTAAAAGTAGTTTTTGAAGAGCTCGTTTCGAGTAGATAGTTTTACTCATATGACACTTAAAAAGAGAACTTGAAACGGCCAAGTTATAGCCAAATAAAAACTTGAAACATTTTTCGGCAACGTAAATGAATAGTGTGCTGTTTGGAATAGTAAAATGGTATTTTGAGACACTTTCGGACAGTTTTGGATTTTTTAATCACTAGCGAAACATATAGTAATATATATATATATATATTGATTAGTAACATTTAAAGACGTCATTAACATATTTTAGGAAAATCGATAAAGTTAATAAAAATAGTAAGTTTGGCGAAATTTAGCAAAACGGAAAAGGAAGTTAAGCGATTAAGGCTAATTAGTGCGTTTTGAGAATATGGAAACTTAACAAACATAGGGGATGGTATTAACGTCTTAAAACTAAGAACTTTCCTAAAATAAAAACTTCCTATAAATAGTAACTTTTTGCAAGTGTCGGGATTTAACAAGGATGTTGTAATTTTTTCTAAGTCTTTTATTTCTAAAGCGCAAACATACTTGGATGCTTTAAATGATGAACATAGATGCTTTACTTGTTTACTTTGTCGAATGCTAAGACATACCCATATTTAATCTAGGTCGCGACTAGACCTCCTTTTATCATCATCATTTGTTGTGATTATCGCTCATCCTCGTTAAGGTGAGTTCATAGCCCCATGTTTTACTCATTTTGAATAAATATTTTATACTTTGGGGTGAGAAACATTGTTTGCTTTTAAAATTTGGACACAAGTTCTTAACGTGAGTTTTACATGTTTATGTGTTGCCTAAGTTGCCTACAAACCACTATTGCCCGAATTATCATGAACCGTCAGTCACCTATGGCCAAGTGTTTTGGTTTAGTGAGCGTGAATGCATAAATAGATCTATTAGGAGTAATTACCCCTATCTGCTTTGGTTCCACTGTGACGAACAAACGGATATATGTCATGTCGATGTGCGTTGCGGTGATCTTTGGTTTGGATCACCAGTTAAGGGCAGGAATACTATGTGGCATGATATGATATGCCCGGATTATTAGCATCGATGTCATGAGCCTAGCGTAACAATAAATACTTTTTATGCGACACTGTATCTGTTATAGTGATCGCGTGCGTTTTGAAATCTTGTGGTCCACTCTTGTATCAACTTAAACCTATGAATTCACCAACATTATGTTGACGTTCTAAACATGTTTTCTCAGGTGCTTAAGTTGTGGATGTCTTTGCTTGCTATTTGGTGCTGCCATGCATTGGACCTATTTTCAAGACTTATTATTTAATGCTTTACATCGTTGTCAAACATTTAATTGCTTCTGCATTATCTTTTAGGCCTTGTAAAACTATAACTATTTTTAATTAATGCAACGATGTTGGATTTTCAAACGTACCCTTAGAGGTCGTTCTTTATTGCTTTGTGTTGTGATCAATTATGACGTCACGCCCTCGGACATGTGTTCCGTCCGGCCCTCGTCTAGGGGTGTGACACTTACCTTTATCCATCTCACAAACTTGAACCACGTACAACACCCTCCATTCTTTTGGGATATGCCTCTTCTCATAGAGGGTATCGTTGCCTTGACCTACACACCAACAAAATAATTATTTCACGTCATGTCACTTTTGATGAAACTGTGTTTCCCTATGGCTCCACTATACCAAAATCCACTTCCGCTTATACCTTTTTAGACGACATACCTGATATTATCCCACCAGCAATTCCTACCAATCCCGTTGTGCAACTCCCACCTGAACCTATCACTCCAATTCATAACACCCCAATTCAACACCACCCTGATGCGGCCCAATTACCTACCACACCTCAACAACTCTCACCAGACCAAGTTCAAACCACCGAAAATCAGGCCCACTCACCGCCCCCATCCACGTCTGCGGTCCAACAATAAACGCCTACCCCAACTCAATCACATGCGACCCAAAATGAACCTGTGGCTCAACCACCTATTATAATTCTTGATCAACTAAAAAATCCAAACCCGGTTTCGGTTTACCCTATGGTCACACATTTCTGTGTCGGGACTAATCGTCCCACTGAGCGTCTCAATTTACATGTGTCTTCGGTTTCCCCTTTACCAAAATCTTATCGTGATGCATTTAGTGATTCAAACTGGAAAAACGCTATGCACGATAAATATCATGCTGATAACATCAAATAACGTCACATTTTCCTATCATTTATCCCACATCTTTTACCCACTTTTGTTTAATTATTGCAAGATACTGGTACTTAATCGTTTAAAGTTTATATTGCAGTAATTATGAAGTCACTTGTGAAGAAGAAGTGAAAAGGCGCAATTCTGGAGCTAAAACAAAGATATTTGAAGAAAGTACTAAACTGCATACATACGCCGTATCCAAGAAGGAAGATACGGCGTATCCGCGCCAGCTTATCACAAGAAACGCGTTCTTATCAATTACCTATATGGCGTATTCAATGCTTATCCATACGCCGTATCGACAGCTGTTACCTCAGTCAAAGATACGAATTAAATGTGATTAATGGTAATTAGCTTGATTGATTTGATCTTATCGCGGACTTCAAGGAGATTAACCCCAATACGCCGTATCTACTTAAACCTATACGGCGTATCGAGACGAATTCAGACACTATAAATAGAGAACTCAAATACGAATTTTAGTGTGCAAAAACATATTCTCTATACATTATATCTCTGAAGACGAATTTCTGAAGCCAAGAAGAGCAGCCAAGGTCGAGCACCAAACCTAACTCTATAGAAGACATCGTGTAACTTTACTTTCTTAATTGTTTGGTTTTAATTAATCTTTTGATTACGCTTGTAAACATGACCATGATTGTGGGCTAATACCCTCGGGTATTAGCCATTTTAATGAAGATTATAATGTTTGCTTTGATTTAATTTGGCTTTGCTTAATTTATCGTTGTTGTTTAATTATATTTATCGCCTCATACTTGTTTATGTGCTTGTACATGCGACCTACCATTCAACTGGGTCTTGGGATACCTAACCAGTTACCTTGATGTCGGGGTGGCTCTCCATGTTGTATTTCATATGCCCGGACCAATAGGATCACAAATGACACCTTATCATTTACCTTTTGACTATGAGCTTAGTTGGACCGGCAGGTGACCCGATAAATGTTCAGCCAGTATTGTTCTTAGTTGACTTGTGATTGATTTTGGTGGTGGACTACAGGTGTATAATTCAACATCAAGCAATAAGTAGGTAAAGTCCTGATGGGCTAGGGTCTTAAGATGATCACCGCTGCTTTAATTCCCTATAATAGATTATAATTAGACTATAGGATGCTTTATGCGGATGCGTTAATCGTGACAGGATTGTTCGTATCTAGGTCTTAGGAAGAAGTCCCGCCTAAGTCTTAAGAATGATATGCCGCCTCGAAATAAGCAAGCCATTGCACTATTAAATCAACCTGCATGTAATTGGATTTAATTTGGTTAATACAATTTTCTATTATTTGGCTCGAACCGCTCTCTTGCTTTGTATTATTTGCTTTAGTATATTTTGTGTTTTGAATTGTTTATTGTCACCATAAAACCTGTGCCAGTCTCTCAGGCTGAAAACCCCCATATCCGTTAGAAAACCGTACATAGCATAGGTTTAACTTGTAATTAATCTAATCTAGAATAAAATAAATACTAATCGAATATTTTGGTTAACTCTCACTCTTAGTGTTCGACACCCTACTTACCGCGAAACTACATCTTGACCGGGTACTCTGCCCGTGAAAAGTGTTGTCTCTAGGTTTGTCAGCTAAATATAAATGTAAAACTTTGATAATAAAAATAATACCTACACGATTGCACATCAAGGTTTTTGGCGCCATTGCCGGAGAGTGAAGTTGTTTAATTCTTATTTATTAGTGTTTTAGTTTAGTTTAAATTGCATAATTGTGTGCTTGTTTGTGTATTTAATTTCATGCATTGTATATTTTGCATATTGTGTGTTTGTGTGCACAGTTACAGCCTGCTGTAACATTCTTAGTCGAATACTCAATACGGCGTATTCATCTTCTTAGATACGGCGTATAAATTTTTTCAATCCAATACAGCGTATTCGACTCCATCATCAATACGGTGTATTCTGTTTACTGAATACGGCGTATTAAGCTATTTGACAATTTTCTTTCCTAGCTATTTTATTACAGGTTAAAATGGACGACCCCAACATCACTATGGAGGAGTATATCAGGCTTGAGGAAGAAAATGCTCGAAAACGTGGGAAAGTGTTTAATTGGGAAACCGCTAAGTATGGTCAGATCTGGTATGATGAAGACGTTCACGACATCAGATCCGTTGAAACCGAATTCCCAGCTATAGTCTTCAATGATAGTTTGACATCGAATGAAACACCTTCTTGTGAACCCACGGTAAGTTCCCTTAATGATGAAATTGACTTTAGAATTTCGTTTGACGAATTCGACGATGAAGATTACATGGTAGTTTTTGACAAAAACTTGTTTTCTTATAAAATAATTTCTACCAATGATTTAGAAACGGATTCAAAAAATGATAATGATAAAATCAATATGCCTTCACCCAAGCCTGAGGTCAGTTATTTTAATGATTTAGACTTCTTTAAAGATTTTGAAAATGAATTTCCAGCCATTGTTTATAATGATGCTCTAACGTCTAAATCATATTTCTTAACTGAACCTACCGTAAGTCCTTAACATATCGATGAATTTAATTTGAAAGATGAAACATCATTGTCTGAATATGAAGAAGAAATTATTTCGCGCTTTAATGATCTATTCAACGATATTTATCCGGATGATTCAAAATTGGATAAGGACAAGGATGATAAGATCGATATTGAACACTCTTTGGGGATATGTCTGTTGTACCATTACCTAATGTAATAAATACCGATGATGGTGCCTATGCACTAAGGTTAAATAAGCTTTCAAAAACGAGTAATGATACATCTAATAAATTTTTCAAAACTAAAACTTTTATCAAGAAGCTAAATGTTAATATCAAGGCTTGTAATTATCTTAACAACGGGATGAGTTTAAAGAATTTGTATGTGCCATTTGGCATCCCGTTCGACCCCCAAGTTGTTTTATAAGGATGGGAATAAATCGGGGCAAGTCTAACTTAAAGAATTTTCTGTAAACAAAAGTGCTTGCCGGAAGACAACCCGAAATGAATTTTTTTCCTGCTATTGAGTCTGTCTTCTAAACCCCATGGATACGGCGTATTGACCTTCTGGACGTTATCCAGTCTTTATTTTCAGCAAAGTCTATACGACGTATTCATTAAATGAATACAGCGTATACAGATATTAATACGACGTATTTTGGGGAATGGATACGACGTATCGTATTGACTTCCTGTACAATATTTAGTTTTAGTTTACTCTATTCTAATAAGTACACCGAAGATGGAGTTGCACTTGTTTTCTTATGCTTAATACAGGAACCTTCTGAATGAAACGACAATGTTGGTGGAGTATATATAAATCTGGAAATCTCGAAGTGTTAGCGTATTCATTTTATACAGGAATACGGCAAATTTCATACACGTTTTCCCTAATTTTTACCTTGATACGCCATATCCATAAAAATTATATACGGCGTATATCCTTTGTCAACAAAGGATTTTCAAAAAATCATACGCCGTATCATGCATTATTCTATACGGCGTATCTAATTATTAAAGGAGTATTAGTTCTTCATACGCCATATTAACATACGGCGTATTGCCTCTTAACCTTTACGGTTGTATCCAGTATTTGCATACGCCTCGTATTGAGCCCTATACAGAATGTTTAACTTAATTGTTAAATCTTTCAGGTATGGCACCATCCCGGGATGCTTGATCAGGAGGAACTGATGGCTAGATGACCAGGGTCCGGGATTCAAACCGACCATCATTCAGAGCTACGAGCAGAGACTCACTACCATATGGAGTAGACCGGTTAATCGGGTACATGTGGTTGACTTTGCGGGATTGACTCCTGAGATGAGGCAGGATCTGGCTGTGAGGTTAAGGATGGTTTATACTGGGGAGCAGGAGCAGGCATTTGTGAGCCACGCTTGGAGACGATTGTTTGAGATCAGGGCTCCTTTGGTCCGGGAGTTTATTTTGGAGTTCCTGAGTACTTGTCGGATGAGCGATACGGTGATGGATTTGGACACCGCTAATACACTTTTCTTTCAGTTGGGCGGTGTTAGGAGGAGCATATCATAGAGACAGTTTATTTTGGCTTTGGGTTTGCATACGGAGCAGGAGATGGCAGAGGGAGGATTTAGAGCCTACTGGGCTGGGAGTGATCGATTAATCCTCGATAAGGGGGATCTTAGTGAGTATTAGGTACAGATCTCATCTGGTAGAGACTTTCTGGGGGCCGCCCCTTCTTATGTGCTTATTTGAGACCCTGTGAGGAGGTTATGCCACAGGTTGATTGCTACACTTTCATGTATAGGGGATAGGGAAGTGTGTGTGTGAAGAGGTGACCGGTGTTGATACCGTCTTTCTACCCAGTGTCCACCACGCCATCTAGCTATCAGCGACGTGGGACTCGCGTGTTCTACCCACGCGCCACCACATCCCCTATGTCCTCTCTCTCCCCATGCGTTT
Organism: Tanacetum coccineum; assembly: GCA_026074375.1. NCBI lineage: Eukaryota > Viridiplantae > Streptophyta > Magnoliopsida > Asterales > Asteraceae > Tanacetum > Tanacetum coccineum. The sequence goes on from BQNB010007016.1 coordinate 19,588, forward strand.
ATTCAGGTTTGCGGAAGGGAGGAAGAGCGGAGCGAGGTTATCAGGTGGACATTTTATCGGGCGTCTGGCCATACATTTTAGGTTAGTTTTTGATGAGGGTCTGAGAGGTTTGTAAGTAGTCACCCGTAAGCTTCCATTGATTGATCTACACGAGCTCGGGAGACTTCACATCTGCTCGAGGTACGACGATACTTGGGCTTGGGTAGCCCCAGGACCAGAGAGACAGCGGGCTGCTGCGGCTGGTGCCCCAGAGGCCAATGAGGGAGATGAGGCAGCAGCCGAGGATGCTCAGGAGATTCCTGCACCTGCACCGGCACCCGTACAGGCACCACCACCTCCAGCTCCACAGCCTCGCACCATGGCCCAGAGGATTGATAGGGTTGAGGAGGAGGTGCACAGACTTCGACGTGATATCATAGATTTGCGAGGTGATGTCGCGCACCTTACCACAGATCAAACTCGAGTCTCCACATGGCTGGTTTCTTGTATGACTCAACTTATGGATGCCAGTGGACGACCCTACGAGCCATTTGACAGCACTCTTGCAGGTAGCTCAGGATTATCTTTTCAGAGGCGTGTCAGGCCGAGGACAGGAGAGGCCAGTACCTCCGGAGCAGCCCAGACCGATGCTTAGCCCGACCCTTGATCCCTCTATCTTTATGTTAGTTGTGATTATATATAATTTTATGACTATTTTACCATTTATTTTGACATGTATATATATATTATTTGATTGGTTTACTTGTGTGTGATAGAATCAAGACTGGCAGTAAGTTCAGCAACACTAGTCACTAATCGATTACATGTCCATAATCCCAGCAGTAGTCAAAAAGAGGTAAAAGTGTGAAATGAAAAAGGTCGAACTTAAAGACCAGCTGAAAAAAAGTGCTCCCCGGGAGACAACCCGGTTATGTTTTTAATTGTTTGTCGCATTTAAATTGTTTGAATTTTAATTTTAAAATTGAGTCTGTCTGTCAGACACACATACGACGTATCGAACCCCTATGGATACGGCGTATGCATGTATGACAATTATCCAGTTCTTTATCTTTTAGTATTTAATTTCCAGCATTTAATTATTTTCGCAGGATTACATACGGCATAGTTCTAGGAGTTTGGATACGGCGTATTGTAACCTGTACAGTTGTGTGTTTAATTGTTTGCTTGTATTGTAGGATAGCGAAAGCATAAGTTGCACGAACGTCTTCTAAACCTTATGCAGGACCTTGCTGTAAATGAAACGCCTTCAAAGTATAGTCTGAATTTACCAAGTGTTGAAGTGTTGGAGTCTTGAAATACCAAGACGGCTGTTCAACACACTTTTTGCTCAAACACTCAAAATAGAGAACCATTCGGAGCAAACAATCAGGGAATTTTCCTCGTTCTAATTCTTTTCCCATATTATTTAAATGTTTTTCTATACAATGAGGAAGTTGTATAATTCAAATGGGGGGATGGAGAATTAGAACGTACTTGTCCTCATTTTCACAAATAAAATGCTATTATGACAAAATGGATAAAATTTAAAAAAATTTAGCATGATTTTTTTGTGAGAAATCACTAGTTACATTACCTAGAGCACTTTAACCCTTATTGGCTATTGTGAGAATTAAGCCTATCCGTTTCTAATTGCTTATTAAAAATTCCACAAATATGTATGTGTCGGTGATGTAGTAGACTTTAGAACTTGGCCTGGTATATCACTCGAGACCTCAATAATAAGTACTATGGATTTAGATGGAGTAACAAGCTTAACTGGTAAATTTCTAGGATTAAACCAAATAGCCTTTACATGTTGTATTATTAACTAACTACACTGGTTAGTTAACCCCCGTGTAACCCTTTGCTTACTCTCATTTTTAGAGTATGACACCCCTAGAACAACCTGCTGAGCCGTTCCTTTCTCTTTTTTCACACTATTAAGAATTGTTTCATTACACCTTTACACCTTAGCCTACCGTGTAGATTAAAGCCTATTTTGATCGATGTTGCTAGTTGCTTTTGTGTAAAGTTTTGTAGTTCCTGTGTCATGGTGAAAATTTCTCTGTCTGTAATGGTCGGGAAAATTGCACAATGCAATGGGATGTTTCGTAGCTCGTGTATTTTGCTACCCTCGCAGTTATATGATTATGTCCGAAGAAAAAAATCCAGATAAATGATGATAGTGAAGATGGTGATTTACACCTAGATTTATGATGTATTGCAAGCAAAAAAAAGATTGATGTATGATAGTCGATTCATAAAGCTTATACCGAAGGAATCTTTTGAGAAAATCAACGATGTAAAGTTATGTAAAAGTGGCCGATATCACCACTTATTGTAAAAGTATGTAAAGTTCAGGGATGTAAGGGAAGTTGACCGTTATGGGAACGTCAACTTAGGTTGTCATTGTCATGTCTATGATCGAGACTTTAGTGTATATATTTTTGAGTCTTCATCATGGGAACGGTCGGGAAAAGTTACTAGCAACTGCACCGTATTTGTCGGCTTTAATCTATTTGTTTTGTGATTTTATTTAACAACAATTTTACTTCCCTTTCCTGATGAGTAACCTTAGGATCCACTCGAATGAGGATGTGATTGAGCGTGTGTGTCTATCCCGTGGATTCGGGTGTGTACACATGTCTTAGCTGCTTTGTTGGACGACGAACCTTTGGTGAAAGTTGGAAGCTCCACACCCTATATCATTCTTCATCTCAATGAGAATGATTTAACCCTAAGCCTTTTAATAAAAACCCAATTTACCTTTTGACTTGTTACTCCTTAGCTTTGGAGGTGGAGATGTGTATCCTTGCCAAGCCTATGATACGAAGCTAATCACGACCGTGCTTATGAGCGTACCAAAAAATGATACACCTAGATTAGTTGAGTGATCTGAGTGATTTTCATTTACCTATTTCGTGAGGAGCTTGGTATTGTACAGGTGATTTAGAACGAAGAAAAATGCTTAAGGGAAAAGTCCTTAACCTCGGTTGGGATACATTTTTAAAATCTTTCTAAGGTCTACTTGAGGACAAGTAGGATTCAAGTGAGGGGATATTTGATAACATCAAATAACGTCACATTTTCCTATTATTTATCCCACATCTTTTACCCACTTTTGTTTAATTATTGCAAGATATTGGTACTTAATCCTTTAAAGTTTATATTGCAGTAATTATGAAGTCACTTGTGAAGAAGAAGTGAAAAGGCGCAATTCTAGAGCTAAAACGAAGATATTTGAAGAAAGTACTAAACTGCATACATACGTCGTATCCAAGAAGGAAGATACGGCGTATCTGCGCCAGCTCATCACAAGAAACGCGTTCTAATCAATTACCTATATGGCGTATTCAATGCTTATCCATACGCCGTATCGACAGCTGTTACCTCAGTCAAAGATACGAATTAAATGTGATTAATGGTAATTAGCTTGATTGATTTGATCTTATTGCGGACTTCAAGGAGATTAACCCCAATACGCCGTATCCACTTAAACCTATACGGCGTATCGAGACGAATTCAGACACTATAAATAAAGAACTCAAATACGAAGTTTAGTGTGCAAAAACATATTCTCTATACATTATATCTCTGAAGACGAATTTCTGAAGCCAAGAAGAGCATCCAAGGTCGAGCACCAAATCTAACTCCATAGAAGACATCGTGTAACTTTACTTTCTTAATCGTTTGGTTTTAATTAATCTTTTGATTAAGCTTGTAAACATGACCATGATTGTGGGCTAATACCCTCGGGTATTAGCCATTTTAATGAAGATTATAATGTTTGGTTTGATTTAATTCGGCTTTGCTTAATTTATCGTTGTTGTTTAATTATGTTTATCGCCTCATACTTGTTTATGTGCTTGTACATGCGACCTACCATTCAACTGGGTCTTGGTATACCTAACCAGTTACCTTGATGCCGAGGTGGCTCTCCATGTTGTGTTTCATATGCCCAGACCAATAGGATCATAAATGATACCTTATCATTTACCTTTTGACTGTGAGCTTAGTTGGACCGGCAGGTGACCCGATAAATGTTCAGCCAATATTGTTCTTAGTTGAATTGTGATTGATTTTGGTGGTGGACTACCGGTGTATGATTTAACATCAAGCAATAAGTGAGTAAAGTCCCGATGGGCTAGGGTCTTAATAGGATCACCACTGCTTTAATTCCCTATGATAGATTATAATTAGACTATAGGATGCTTTATGCGGAAGTTAATCGTAACAGGATTGTTCGTGTCTAGGTCTTAGGAAGAAGTCCCACCTAAGTCTTAAGAATGATATGCCTCCTCGAAATAAGCAAGCCATTGCACTATTAAATCAACCTGCATGTAATTGGATTTAATTTGGTTAATATAGTTTTCTATTATTTAGCTCGTACTGCTCTCTTGCTTTGTGTTATTTGCTTTGTGTTATTTGCTTTAGTATATTTTGTGTTTTAAATTGTTTATTGTTACCATAAAACCCGTGTCAGTCTCTCAGGCTGAAAACCCCCATATCCATTAGAAAACCGTACATAGCATAGGTTTAACTTGTAATTAATCTAATCTAGAATAGAATAAATACTAATTGAATAATTTGGTTAACTCTCACTCTTAGTGTTCAACACCCTACTTACCGCGAAACTACATCTTGACCGGGTACTCTGCCCGTGAAAAGTGTTGTCTCTAGGTTTGTCGGCTAAATATAAATGTAAAACTTTGATAATAAAAATAATACCTACAAGACTGCACATCACATGCGCTTATTAAAAACAAAACTTGGACTTTAGTACCTAGACCATCGGATTCTAATATTGTGCGTTGTATGTGGCTTTTTCGTCACAAGTATCTAGCAGATGGCACGCTTAGTCGCTATAAAGCTAGTCTTGTGGCGAACGTTAGTACACAGTTAGAGGGGGTTGATGTTGATGAGACTTTTAGTCTAGTTGTTAAACCGGGTACTATTCAGATTGTCCTTAGTTTAGCTACTTCTCGACATTGGCCGATTCATCAACTCGATGTCAAGAATGATTTTTTACATGGTGATCTTTCTGAGACAGTTTATATGCATCAGCCTCCTGGATTTCAGGATTCTGTTCATCCTGATTATGTGTGTTTATTACAGCGGTGTCTTTATGGGCTAAAACAGGTCCCTCGAGCTTGGTTTTAGTGTTTGCATCTTATATTACTCAGGTTGGATTCTCTCAAAGTCATTGTGACTCCTCCTTATTTATCTATAGACAGGGGATCGATACTGCTTACTTGTTATTATTTGTTGATGATATCGTTCTCATCGCTTCTTCTGAGATTTTGTTGCAGCAGATTATTAGATCATTACATTAGGAGTTTGCTATGACAGATCTGGGTCCGCTCAATTATTTTCTAGGTATATCTGTTACACGTGATTCTTCAGGATTGTTTTTATCTTAGAAGAAATATGCTGTTGAGATTCTTGACAAAGCGCATATGGTTAATTGTAATCCCAGTCGAACTCCTATTGATACTGAGTCTAAATTAGGATGTGATGGTGATCTGGTTTCTGACCCGACTCTTTATCGAAGTCTTGCAGGTTCTCTATAGTACCTCACCTTTACTCGACCAGATATTTCTTATGCAGTTCAGCAGGTGTGTCTTTATATGCATGATCCCCAGGAGCCTCATCTTTCGACTCTTAAACGGATCTTGCGCTACGTTCGTGGTACTTTGGATTATGGGTTGCAGTTGTTTTCATCCTTGACTACAGATTTGGTTGCTTATTCAGATGGAGATTGGGCTGGATGTCCTACTACTAGACGCTCGACTTCAGGTTACTGTGTTTTTCATGGTAACAACTTACTCTCTTGGTCCTCTAAGCGTCAGCTGACGCTTTCTCGTTCCAGTGCAGAGGAAGAGTATCGTGGTGTTGCCAATGCTGTTGCTGAGACGTGTTGGTTACGTAATTTACTGCGTGAGTTGCATACTCCTTTATCTTCTGCTACACTAGTCTATTGTGATAATGTTAGTGCTATTTATTTATCCTGCAATCCGGTTCAACATCAGCGTACGAAGCATATCGAGATAGACATACATTTTGTTCGGGATTTAGTTGCTGCTGGTCAGGTTCGAGTTCTTCATGTTCCTTCTCGTTATCAGTATGCAGATATCTTTACCAAAGGCTTGTCTTCAGCTTTGTTTGAAGAATTTCGCTCCAGTTTGAGCGTCCGGTGTTCTCCCGCTCCAACTGCGAGCGAATGTTAGCCCGTAATATTTAGATTGTGTTATAGTTATTCTTGTAATGGGCTCAAGCCCAAGTCTAGATCTTTCCTTTGGGATGTATATAATGTACTAAATATTGGCATAATAAAATACAAACATTTATCCTCCTATAATTAGTAGTAGATGCGTTGACGGGGTTTTAAAAAGTCAACGTGTTGACTCTCTTCAAATGTGTTTCAAGTTCATATATTTGTCTTATAATAATATTTTGAAGTTTACTTTGATGTTTTTAAGTGGGTATCTGCCGATATAAACTTCTTTTTTTTGTTAACTTTTTTTGGATTTATAAATAGAAAAATGCAAAACTTAACCTTCAGAACCATGTTTAAGAAATTTTTACATGAATGTATGATGTATTGCTTGTATCTTCAGAATAATAACTAATTTAAACACATTCAACCAACTAAATGTAGTACTACAAGTTTTTATTTATTAAACATAGCCGATAGCCCTTAATTAGTGCTACAAATAGCAAAATCTAAATAAATATTTATGAATTAAGTGCTACACTTTTTAACAAAACTAATACTGCAAAAAAAAGGGATCATATCATACCCAATATTCGTTTCTTGTTTTGAGTCATTTTTTGGAAATTAAAAGAACATACCAACGAAAACTACAAATACCAACACATGCAGTTAAGTTTGTAACTCAAATCCATTTATAGTTACAAAATCGTGATATTCTTTCATTCCCTAATTTGATCACCTGATCAAAACCCAGATCACAACATTTTGTTGAAAAGATTTTTATACCCAAAACAAATCCATCAAGAAAGATCAATCCACCATGCATAATAATTCTTCAATATCGCACCATTCTTCCCCTCGTTGGTCACCTTCTTCTCCTGATCAACCTGCTATAATTTCACATTCTATTTCAGTCTCTGGGTCTAATTCACATTCTTTACCTAGTGGTCTAACCAAAGAACTCACTCCTTCAATCGAAATCAGCCTACCCGCAACACCAACATGCGGTTATGGTACTTCATGCAGCAAGAAAGTTGATTATAATCTCGACTTAACGAGTCTATCTACATCTAGCAAAAGCTATCAATACAAAACGTCATTAGAAGAATTGAAAGACACTGCCACAAGCCCTCTAAGCCCATGGAAGAAACAAGAGATTCATATTTTGAATGATATTATTGTGTTCTATGAAAGATATAGGACGTACCCTTTTGATGACACTAAGAACATGGGAAAGTTGACTGGCCTTCCACATCTGCCTCATCATCATCCAAGTCACATGTAGCTTCCTCATCGAGGTCATCTAGATGTCCTACCATAAGGCCATGTGTAGAAAGATAATTGAGACGTGGGTAAGCGTCAAATGTCAAAGATAATCTTTACATTGTAAAAGTTAAAAGATGGATTATTACGTGTAATGCGGGAATGTACTGACAACCTTTTTCTCCTTTTTCTTCTGTAGGTTTGGGAAAGAGTTGCAACACCTGCTTGTATGAGCACCCGCCTAGGGAGGGGGGGGGGGGGGGGGGGGGGGGGGGGGGGGGGGGGGAGGGGGGGGGGGGGGGGGGGGTGGGGGGGGGGGGGGGGGAGGGGGGGGGGGGGGGGGGGGGGGGGGGGGGGGGGGGGGGGGGGGGACTTTTTTGTTGTTTTATCGAGTACTTGTCGGTGTATTGGTTGAGCCAACATCCTCTGCTACAACCTCTTGTGCAGCAAGTCTCCAGCACGTGAAGCTTTCAAAAGTCCTATGTTCGTAATAGCTTTGAGTTTTAATCTCCATTGTTTGGATGGTACCAACAATGTTTGCCAACGCCCGGGGTAATCCCGCATCATCTGCATATCCAAAACCCACATCCTCATCAGCTAAAGCAAGGGTATATGCGGTGTACTTCACCAACTCTATGGCGGGTTCATCAAACATGACGACCACCGTAGATGCTGTCTTGTCAGGAACGTCCAGTTCAAGTCTGTATCTGCACATATAACGCACTATATCTTAGGTACGTGCCATTATGCGCACAGGCCAGACTATTTTATACACACCTAAAACTCAGGTTGCCTATCTTTTTTACTTAAAACATTACCTTAGCATTGGATACTCAAAAACCTTTTCATACGCTTGGCACCAAAAACTTCCCTCCCTCCGCACAACCCCTTTTTTGCATTTCTCTCCCCTGCACGATGGGAAGTTCCATTCCTTACGTGTCCTAATGCCATCAATCTTGACTTTGCATTTGAAGGTGGTAGACTGAAAGGATATTTGTTTTTAAAATAAGTTAGCATATCAATGCTTTTGGGTAAGCTTGATAGTCAATATTAAGAACTTTACATCATTTTTACGATTTCGGGCCCAAATCAGTAGGTTTTCCAATGTCCCTTCCTTAGCTTGAGAATAGTCAGCATGCACCGCATCCTGGCTCAGGGTTACTTCATCCTCACTGCAGCAAACATACACAGTAAGAATACTTTAGAAAATCACAAAGCATTTTTACACATATTATTTGGTTTGGGTCCTTAATGCTCTAAGTGCAGGAATCTGAGGGTCATCTAGGATTTAAGATGAAGAACCGCTAGACAGGTATAGCTTATCTAAAATGCACAACGTATCATATAAATATTATGCCATCCTTAATACCTTGAACAAAAAAGATAAGGGCAAGGTTCCTTACTATTATAAAGCTTAACATTCATCACAGTCATCACAACGGGATATAGACCTGCATTGCTTGTTTTCTTCTCAATCAAGGCATCTCCAAGGCCTCCCCGCAACGTCACCCTGATTGCTTGCCCACTGTTTTATATGTAGGAATAAAAGACGAATCTTAATAAAGCAACCACAAACAAATAAACACGGAGATTAAAGCCACCAACCTGCCATTGGCTAGAGAGAAGTCAAGCATCCGGGAACCGCTTTTCTGATAGGTGATGCGGCCTACATTTGTCACATATCCAGCTACATCTGTAAGGTATGTAATTCCTGACAATTAGGCACGAAATGCAAGCTAGCAGTTAAAGAGCCAACCACACATTACCTATCAAATATTTGTTATCCATAAGTTCAATGCTGGCCAATTCTATCAGCTGGAAGGGATACCAGACAAACCCACCACCTTTGACAGACAACCTTCTCACAGACGTGGCGCCATCAAGCTCAATCATATAAGGGTCATCTCTGAATATACGGTACTCTTCTCTGTTAGCCTGTACCACAAATTTTTTAATAGAATAAACGAACCCTTCCTTTAGCTTGAGAAAGTTGTGGGCTACATTAGCTTTAGCAGAACCATGGATGGCGTTACCTGTACAAATGTAAGTCAGCAATTGAAAGATATCCAATCATATTAAACCAATAACTCACGTACCTTTGCATCCGACATGACAAAATTCGTACTGACATAACGGCCGGTAACAGTGTGCACATCCCAGCTACGATAAATCATGACATTGATCGTTCAAGTAACACCCTGGTTAGCTCATCCAGGTATAAATCAGATGGCGGGCGTGCCATCTCAGTAGCTGGGGGGAGGTTCCCCTCCGGTGGTGCATTTTGAGCATTAGTAGCCATCTTGTTTGTCGTTTTAATTTAGATATGCAGGTTTGTTAGATGGGTTACTCAAGCCTAGCAACATAGCATGGAATTTATACCACAATGGAACTCCTATCATACCTGCAATAACTATTGTAACTGCCAAGGCTCTCCAGGTTTTGGTATTTATGAATAGTTATACACTCCCATCAATGGAGAAGAATGTAACAGTGAGGTGGCTTTACTTTTGATCAGTTGGAAGGTCACGAAACTTAATGCAGAAATCATTACGCCTGCACATTAAATCCAGAAACTGGATCTTTATATATAATAGATAATATTTATCTTCAACAAATTTTATACTAATTACTAGTTACTGATTTTGACAAAATTTGAATTCATGTTTGCAGTTCTTCAGTTGTCTTATTTAAAGATTTTTTTCAACTTGCATATTGTTATTTGAAGAATTAGATAATGATGTCATATATAGGGGGTGTTTGTTTAAGCTTATATGTGGGCTTATGAGCTTATTCGATTTAGGCTTATATTCATAACCCCCAAATTTCTAGCTTATTTGGAGACTTATGGGCTTATGTAATAAGTTTATCATATGATAATAAATTTACATAAGCCCATAAGTTTCGAAATAAGCGGAAAAATTAAGGCTTATGAAATATAAGCCAAAAAACATATAGGCCCATAAGCCCACATATAAGCCGAAACAAACACCCCCTAAGCTTATATGTGGGCTTATGAGCTTATTTTTCATAAGCCCGAGTTTTTTTTGCCTATTTTAAGACTTATGGGCTTATATAAGTTTATTATTATCATATGATAAACTTATATTAGCCTAAAAGTTTCAAAATAAGCCGAAAAATAAGGCTTATGAAATATAAGCCGAAAAACAAATAAGTTCATGAGCCACATATAAGCTTAAACAAACACCCCCTAAATTAACCTATAGTTAGATATAGTTTGTAAGGATTAGTTTTGTTAATGCAGCTTTTTACCAGCTATTCTTGAGTAAACTCGATCAGGTTTTTCCCTATTGAGTAAATTCATGACGCTTTAGATATATTTGGTTGCTATTTTTGAAATATGATTGAATTTGTTCCTTTTTTTAGTGTTTGAAGGGGGTACACACAGGAGGATGCTATGGTTCGAGCATATAATAGAGGCCTTTAGTAGCAACATACCACATGAGTTCGTCGAAAAAAAGGTAACATTTCTTTGTTTTCAAATCTTGAGCTTCATTAGTATCATGTTAAAGTTTATCTTGAATTGATCGAAAGCTTCGGTTTTATTCTTAAGAAATCTAGTCCAAGTATACCTAGAGTAGTCATCTACTATGACTAGGGTGTAACGGTTTCCTCCGTAGCTCCGTACAACGGATGGACCAAAAAGATCCATATGGAGAAGTTCTAAGCATCTAGTCGTTGAGACTACATTCTTAGCTTTGTGACTAGCGTGAGCTTGTTTTCCAATTTTGCAAGCATCACAAAAATGTTGATCAAACTTAAGCTTAGGTAGGTTCCTAACTAATTCCTTAGAAGCTAACGATTGAATGAGAAGCATATTTGCGTGACCTAATCTCCTATGCCACAAGGTGGAATTTTTATCAATCGTTGCTAGACAAATTTGATCCTTTGGCTTATTTCTTAATTTCATCACGTATAAGCCTTTCTTCCTAATACCTCTACCTATGACTTTACCATTCTTAGTGATTTCACTATCATATTCAGAGAAAGTTACTTTACACTTATTATCACATATTTGTCCTATACTAAGCAAGTTAAATCCTAAGTAATCAACATGTTCTACATTATCTATTTTGAGAGAGTCATTAGAAATCGTACCTTTGCCAATGATGTTACCACGAAGATTACTACAAAAAATGACATTACCTTAATTGTATGCCTTGTACGTGGAGAAGAGTTTTCGGTTTCCCGTCATATGTTTAGAGCATCCACTATCCTTGATCCATTCATCGGGCTCCAAGTTGACACCAATGCATATATATTTATATAAGATAATAACTCAAACATTTGGTCCCCAATATCTCATGGGTCCAAAGTTGTTAGTGCCAAATATCCCTTGCATTTGATGCAATTGGTTGGGATATGAGAATGGGAGACACATTTCCCATGACATGTAACTTTGACGTGGAAAGTCGTTCCAAGTTACAGGAAAACCATGAGATTGGTTTTGTCGACCAACATGTCTTTGTGGTGTTTTAGGATGATTATAATTATTATTGACTCTTCTAGGAGGTGGAGTTTTTTTATCTAAAATTGAGTTTTGAAAATCCAACTCCGGGTTTTGATAATGGCTTTAGAATTGTTTAACTTCATTGTCACTAACAACAGGAACTTTGACTTTGTTTATAACTATATGTTTTGGTCTAGGACCCAAAATAAATTTTTGAAAAGAAACACTTTTCTCAGATATAGGCGTTCCTGGTGGCGGTCCCATATTTATTTTGGGGGCCGCCTGCACATTAAGGTGGCCGCCAATATTTATGGAGTCGTCCCTGTTTATGGGACCTCCATCAGAGGATGCTTTTTCTGGGCTTTTACAAATTTTATTTCCTTAGTTCTACTAGATGATGCTTCAAATGAATTAAACCCTAAACCTAATTTATCACTGGAGAGTTTTTGATTACTTAGCATTTCATTCAAGCAATGTGTACTCTTTCAAATTTATTTAATCTAGTTGATTCTTCTTTGAGCTTTTCGTTTTTAATTTTAAATGCATGACACTTTGCACATTCGAGATCAACTCCCTTGTTTTTCTCGAGTATGGATAATTTATCTTTTAGTTCTCTAAGCTCATTTTCTAGGCTATTTCTAGTAGCTTTTAAGCTTTTGTTTTTAGTTATTATCTTTAGACTCATTTTGCATAACTTATCATATTCGTTGTCTAAAGCTATATCTCAATTGATGAGTTTTCATCACTAAAGTAAGATGATTCGGAACATATATACCTCGCTTGATGCATGAGCTACAAGACACGTTTCATCTTTGACCTTCTCATCATCTTCTTTACCGCTATCGCTCCAAGAACCTCCAACAAAGGCTCTTTGGTTCTTGTCTTTCGGTGGTTTTGGACATTATCCAATGAGATGATTCAGGTCGCCGCATCTAAAGCATTTTCTATCACTTTTACCATTCTTGTCATCACGGATTCTTTGAAACGTCTTTTTGTCGTTCCGAGGCTGTCTTACGAATCTACCTCTTCTCTTAAAGAACTTCTTGAAGTCTCTTACCGCCATGACGTACTCTTCGTCTTCACTACCGGAAGTCGAATACTCTTCATCACTAGATTTTCTCTTAGCCTTTAAAGCAAGAGATTTCCTTTCAACTTTTGCTTTAACTATTTTGGATTCTTTCTTGATGATCATCTTATGGACTTTGAGGTTTCCAATGAGCTCATCAAGAGATAGTGATGTCAAGTCTTTTGATTCCTTAATCGCCATGACCTTTTGCTCTCCATTTAGGATGCAGTGCCCTAAGAAACTTCCTTACATAGTTCTATAGAATAACCTTTCATCAAAGCTTTAAGGGACTAGTAATAATAGTTATTTAAAATCTAGCAAAAGCACTATCTATAGATTTCGTCTTCGAAAATGGGACCAAATTGTTCATATTGTTAAACCAAAAAGGTCGATCTATTATTTGACTTGGCTATGTGATTAGCAGGGTTTTCTAAATTTCTTTTTGCCGTATTTACACATGAAAATTCATTCATATTCTTTTCTAGGCAAAGCATTGCAATAACCATTTTGGCTTCATTATTTTTTTGCAAGCTTTTTTAAGATATCCGATGTTTTTCAGAAGGGACAACCTCATCAAGTTTGGTTTCCTGATTTTGAATAATATGTTGAAAATCACCATTGGTAATAAATGCAAAGATCGAGTTATTTGATTTAACATTATGTCTCGAATCTATTTTTCCAATAAATAACAACCTATCGCTTTCCAAAAAAGTGGTGGTCTTTGGGGCATAGATTCGCCTTTCTAGATATTTGTCGGAATCCATAGATCGATCAAGCTTTAAATACAATATATTTTAAAGATCTTGAGTGACCTTGGCTCTCTGATACCAATTGTAAGGAAACTAGAAGGGGGGAGAGGGGCTTGAATATTTTACCGGTTAATTGGCGTTTTAAATATTTATTTAGAAAATTATTTTGATTGAGTTGTATGTCAATCAATCAACAATTATGATAATCACAACTATGATATCTAACTAAGTAAGTAATAACGATAATAAAGAGATATAAGAAAAGGAAACATTCAAAACAAGACACCGAGATATATAGTGGTTCGCACTGAAGAACCTCTCGTTTCTACTCACTCCCTGGATTACTCCACTCGAGATTCCACATATGTAACAAGCTCCCTTTAGGCGGAGAAATCATTTACAAGTCGCTTGCTTTCTTTTCCGACACTAAGTTAGAATGTCGAGTCTAATTTTAGCTAGAACCATATCTAAGATCATTAAGATCTTTACACACTCACAAGATTTATAAATACCCTTGGAGTGCACACAATCAAATCACCAATACACAATTTACACACAATCCAATTTACACAACAACACTAAATATACGTAATGAAGATTTGTGATCTTGAGAAGGAAGAGAGAGATCACTTGATAACAATTCGTATGTAGAAGAATACGATTGTTCTTCTCTTGCACTTGATTAAAAGAAGAAGAAGTGAGAAAGAAAGAATTAATCACTTGAACAAGATCAAGGTATGTTAATGATCAAGATATGTGTTTTAGAAAAAAAGGAAGAAGAGAAAAAAATAGATCTGAGAAAATTCATGGCAAGAAAATTTGTTTTTATAGAGGACAAAAAACGACCGTTGTTGGTGGCGGTCTGACGGTCCCTTATTTATAAGGGGGCCGCCAGGCCTAAAAGGGGGTCGCCAGTAGACTCCGTTCCCTTTTTTGTCCTTTTGTGATGAAGATTGTATCTGTTATAGAACCTTTCATTTTGGGGGGAGGGGGGGATTTGAATTTCCAATTTAATGTTTTTAATGAAACATTTCTTTTAATGAATAAATATTTTATTTTTATATTTTTATAAAAACACATTTGTAGAAATGTAAGGTTTAAGGAAACTATTTTTTTGATCACTAATCATGTTTAATGATTTGTTTATCCATACCTTAAGTGATTAATCGTAGAAATAGAATTTTATGATTAGTAATTTATAAACATTTAATTTTATCTTAAACGTTTTCATATTTTGTTATTATCAAAACATTGAGAGGTCGAAAAATATAAATAACGTTTTTAGACATTATTTGTATTAACACCTCAACATTTCTTGAAATCATCCTTGCAATAATTAACCATGATGTCATCAAACATTTAAACAAAATCATCCAAATTAAACATCTTAAACCCTTTTCATTCATCTCCAAAACCTTCATCACCTTTTAAAAAAAATGACGTCACCGGAATAAGAAGACCTCCATTTCTTTGATACCCATATTCCTCTTCTGCTTTGGTACCCGTATTCCTCCAAAGCCATGATCATTAGTTTTGCAGACGACGGTGACAATGGCGACGGTAGCGGCTGACAGCACATGATGTTGGCAAAGGTGGCGGCAGAACTAAATGTTAGTGGCGGCAAAATCTGATATGTGAGACGGCAAATTTTGATGGTTTGAAGAAAGAAAGAGAAAAGTGTTTGTGTTTTTAAGAGAGATAAAATATATAGATGAAAAATGGTGTAATGAATTTTGTTAGTGTGTTAGGTTTTTATACTTTTATACATCACTCGTTCCAAAAGTGTCAAAAGTTACTAAAGATGGATAAAATTCAGGCTGTTTCTTTTTAGAACAATGCAAGGGTGGACACTTGATATGAATATTTTGCAATAATAAGTATATTTAATAATTGTACCAGTGAGATGCAGGTGAAAAAAAGTGTTAAGATATCGGTTTTGTAAATGATTATGTGATAAAAAGAATTAAGAAATGTATCATCTTGTTGGATTTTTCAAAATGGTTTTAGTGGTTAATCTTAATTGAGCTGCACACAAGGTATTTGATGAAATGTGTTACTGAAAAATGGTGTGAATTTGTTATGTTAGTGTGACACATTTGATTACTTTTTGGTTAGATTGTTTTTATGAAACGGGTTTGGATAAATTAGTAGCAGTAGGTATTATGATAATGGGAATTTTTTTAGACCGTTAATGGTTTAAGAGATGAGTAGTGATTAAAAAGTTGGTAATTATTTAATCGTTATAGACTTTAAGGTTTATATGTGTTTATTGGCTTTATAAGAGTTGAGGTTTATGGCGAGTGTTTGGTTGTATCTTTAGTTGGAGAAGAGTGTAAAATGGTTATTTTTGCGTTGAGTGTATATGTTTTGATATGCATAAACGCAGTGGTGTTTTCGGCATCTCTTTGATAATCTTGTTATCAGCTCTTTTGGAATGTTACAGTGCAACATTATAGTTTTCACATCAAAATCTTCATAAACATGTTTGAAATCACAATCATGAATTTATTATATGGTTAATCTTATAATGAAACTATTCGGTTTCTGTCACTAATGGGAAGTTGCTCATCATGGACAAAGTCAGTTTCTTTTAGCATCAATGATTTTTGACGCTGCTCTTTCATTGAGCTCTCGCCGTGCTTCATCTTACATATTTCTTTATAAATTCTAGAAGTGCCTTTTGTACGTACTCAGTCAACCCGAAGGTCTCGTGGACCTGTCATGGCTGCCAAGAAAGAAACCAAAGGTACATACTTGATTACAACATTTTACTAATATAATAGCACACAAGGATAACCCAAGGTAAAGGGCAAAATTGTCACGAACAGTCCTAGAGCCTAGCGGTTATCAGAAGCGATCCTATCCTATCATAACCTACGATATTAAGGACATGCGTGTGTCAGTTAGTAGCCATAAGGAAAAGATCAAACTGTCTTATGATTAGTTCATCATGAGCTGCATTCCAATCATTTGATAGTGAGCTGATTTATGTATTCAATTGTTTAGGAACAAAGCAACGAGATAGAAAGTACAAGCATATTGTTGATCTCCATTAGACAACTTTTGGTATGAAAATCAGGTATTTAGAACGTAGCTGAAAACATACAGGGTCAGAAGAAACACATCATAGTTGGTATAGTGAGTTGTAGGTTGCGCTAGGAACCGGTGTCAGGAACCTTTGTACTGTTGGTCAAAAAATATATAATGTAGAAACAAAAAATTAGTAATAATACAAAACTTGGTAATTGGTTTCTACTTGGCCCAATTGTATTTATGGAATGGATCAGAACTCCATATAGTGCTGTAATTGGGTTCATGTTTAGTGAGACCATTGAGGTTTGTTGTCAGGTAGAATTGTTTTGTGGACTTAAAATCGCCTTTATGATATGCTTTTTTCTGATGGAGATTGATTCAGTTTTTATTGAGCAAAAAGCGGATAAACTAGCCTAGTAGCACCCGTGAAACCTTTTTTTTTTATATAAGGGAGCCTCAAATGCTTGTGATAATGCAGGACTTTGTTTGGATTTAGTTTAGATCTTAGTAGTAATCAAGATGATGGCCACATTACTAGAATACTTGATACAAGTTGATCACATTTAGGTTGGGATTCTATTGATTTTTGTTTTGGTTGAAGATTTTGTTATTAGGGAGTTATTCTGATAAATTAGTTGCACCAATTGTTTTGTAATGGGATTCTTTTTAGACCGTTTATGGTTTGGAGATTAGTAGTGATTTAAAAAGGTTGTTATTCTTAATGGTTTAGAGTTGATGGTTTATATGTTTTATGGATGTATAAGATTGGGTTTTTTGGCGTGTGTGTTTGGTTGTAGTTTTAGTTAGAGAAGAGTATAAAATAGTCATTTTGCGTCGATTGTATGTGTTTGAGCATAAAGTCATAAGTGCAATGGTATTTTCGGCATCTCTTGGATAATCTTGTTATGAGCTCTTGGAATGTTATCGTACACCATTATAGTTATCATCTCAATATCTTCGTACGCACATGTTTGAAATCACAATCATGAATTTATTATATGGTTAATCGTATAATGAATTTACAGTAGTCATTAAATTTTATCCTACAGAAACAACTATTCAGGTTCTGTCACTACTGAGAAGTTGCTCATCAAGGACAAAGTCATCTTCTTTTAGCATCATTGATTTTTGACACTGCTCTTCCATTGATCTCTCGTCGCTCTTCATCTTACACAATTCTTTATAAATCCTAGACGTGCCTTTTGTATGTACTCAGTCAACACGAAGGTCTCTTGGACCTGTGATGGCTGCCAAGAAAGAAACCAAAGGTACATACTTAATTACAACATTTTACTAATATAATAGCACACAAGGATAACCCAAGGTAAAGATCAAAATTGTCACGAACAGACCTATAGCCTAGCGGTTATCAGAGAAGCGATCCCCATCCTATCATTACCTTACTGTATAAGGACATGCGTGTCTGTGTGAGTAGTCAGCTATAAGAAAAAGATCAAACATTCTTATGTTTAGTTCATCTGAACTGCATCCCAACTAATTGGATAGGGAGCTGATTAATGTATTCAATTGTTTAGGAACAAAGCAACGAGATGGAAAGTACAAGCATACTGTTGATCTTCCTAAGACAACTTTTGGTATGAGAGCAAATTCTTCTGTAAGGGAAGCTGAACTCTAGAAATTATGGGATGAAAATAAGGTCTTTAAGAAAGTAGCTGAAAACATAACGGGGTCTGACGAAACACATCAGAAGATTTTGTTGTCAGCTGTAGGTGCGCCAGGAGCCGTTGTCAGCTGCCTTTGTACCTGTAGGTAAAAAAATATTATGTATAAACAAAATTAGTAAAACTAAAAACCTGTTATAGAGTTCAACTTTGCCAAATGTATTTATGAATATATCAGAACACCAATAGTTCTGTAAATTGGTCATGTTAGTAAGACCATTGAGGCTTGTTGCCAGTTAGAATTGTTCTGTGGACTTAAAATCGCCTTTAAGATAATGGCCATTTTGTGGAGATTCGGTTTTTATTGACCAAAAGCGGATAACCTAGCTAGTAACACCCGTGAAACCTGTATTTGTTATAAAAGGGAGCATCAAATGCTATGATAATGCAGACTTTTTTTAGACAGTTTTTTGAAAGAATGCAGACATTAGTAGTAATCAAGAAGATGGTCACGT
Source organism: Tanacetum coccineum (assembly GCA_026074375.1). Taxonomy (NCBI): domain Eukaryota; kingdom Viridiplantae; phylum Streptophyta; class Magnoliopsida; order Asterales; family Asteraceae; genus Tanacetum; species Tanacetum coccineum. Next base: position 38,497 of record BQNB010007016.1, read on the forward strand.
TACTCGAATAGTGATACAAGCTGGTAACATTACATTGGATTTTATTGACTTTGTTTTTGTGGATGATTTGGTTATTAGGGAGTTAAATCAGATAAATTTGTAGCTCAGGTTATGGTTTATTTATTTTTATATTGGTGATTATTTATTTTTTATGCTGATAGCTCGTAAGGTTCATATGTGTTTATTGCCTTATGAGAGTTGAGTTTTATACTCTTATGATGACGGTTTGATTGTTGACTTGAGGTGTTCTGAATTTTTTTTGGAATCGTGTTATCTGCTTTTTAGAAGAGCCTGCACACCATGATCTTTATCATCCAAGTATCGTCGTATGCTTGTTTGATATCACAGTCCTGAAAACAGATGGGCTAAATGCTTTATAAAGTACTTAATTTTTTACTTAATCTTTTTTACTAAATATGGTCGGATTCGAGTATGTTTGTTTTAATTTTAACTCGAGTTAACTTGGCCTGATTGAACCCGAAACCGACCAACTCGATCCGATTAACACCCATAGTGTTTGCCATTGTTTTTGGCTTGAGGTGGGGGGTGGTAATGATGAATTGGTGGCGCCAAAAAGGGTTTCACGTTAGAAATGACGTGGGCTGGTGTTATGGTACCATTTACTCTTTGGATTTATTGTAAGAGAGTGAAAAAATAAATAAATTATTGTTTTTACAAAGATTTTAAATTAAAATATATTGATTTTCAAAAATAAAATAGAGAGATAGAAAAACATGTGACTATAAATTTTTAAGATGCAAAAAGTACAAAAAGTCCCTCAACTTGTACCCCAAATACATTGTTAGTCCCGATTTCAAAATAAGAATGCCGAGGTTCCAAAATCAACATCTCTTGAAAATGTATAAAACAAAAAACTCAGAGATAGTAACCCAAAGAGCGCAAAAAGGCTATGGATCGAGCATATAATAGAGGCCTGTTAAAGTTTATCGCCTTTTTGGCAACATTGATTTGTAGTTACTGGAGGGGTCGGCTGCGATCCCTTTTGCTGGTGGAAATGAACCTGAAGAAGTGCATTCGAATCATGTGGCAAGTGAGTCACCTAAAACTCGGTACCAATGTATGTGTCCCCTTAAATATGTACTTTTTATACATCACTCATTCCAAAAGTGTCAAAAGTTACTAAAATTCAGGCTGTTTCTTTTTAAAACAATGCAAGGGTGGACACTTGATATGAATATATTTAATAATTGTACCAGTGAGATGTAGGTGAAAAAAAGTGTTAAGATATCGGTTTGTAAATGATTATGTGATAAAAGAATTAAGAAATGTATCATCTTGTTGGATTTTTCAAAATGGTTAATCTTAATTGAGCTGCACACAAGGTATTTGATGAAATGTGTTACTGAAAAATGGTGTGAATTTGTTATCTTAGTGTGACACATTTGATTACTTTTTGGTTAGATTGTTTTTATGAAACGGGTTTGGATAAATTAGTAGCACTAGGTATTATGATAATGGGAATTTTTTTAGACCGTTAATGGTTTAAGAGATGAGTAGTGATTAAAAAGTTGGTAATTATTTAATCGTTATAGACTTTAAGTTGTATATGTGTTTATGGGCTTTATAAGAGTTGGGGTTTATGGCGAGTGTTTGGTTGTATCTTTAGTTGGAGAAGAGTGTAAAATGGTTATTTTTACGTTGAGTGTATATGTTTTGATATGCATAAACGCAGTGGTGTTTCCGGCATCTCTTTGATAATCTTGTTATCAGCTCTTGGAATGTTACCGTACACCATTATAGTTTTCATTTCAAAATCTTCATAAACATGTTTGAAATCACAATCATGAATTTATTATATGGTTAATCTTATAATGAAACTATTCAGGTTCTGTCACTAATGGGAAGTTGCTCATCATGGACAAAGTCAGTTTCTTTTAGCATCATTGATTTTTGACACTGCTCTTCCATTGAGCTCTCGCCGCACTTCGTCTTACATATTTCTTTATAAATTCTAGAAGTGCCTTTTGTACGTACTCAGTCAACACGAAGGTCTCGTGGACCTGTCATGGCTGCCAAGAAAGAAGCCAAAGGTACATACTTGATTACAACATTTTACTAATATAATAGCACACAAGGATAACCGAAGGTAAAGAGCAAAATTGTCACGAACAGACTTAGAGCCTAGCGGTTATCAGAAGCGTTCCTATCCTATCATAACCTACGATATTAAGGACATGCGTGTGTGAGTTAGTAGCCATAAGAAAAAGATCAAACTGTCTTATGATTAGTTCATCATGAGCTGCATTCCAATCATTTGATAGTGAGCTGATTAATGTATTCAATTGTTTAGGAACAAAGCAACGAGATAGAAAGTACAAGCATATTGTTGATCTTCATTAGACAACTTTTGGTATGAAAATCAGGTATTTAGAACGTAGCTGAAAACATACAGGGTCAGAAGAAACACATCATAGTTGGTATAGTGAGTTGTAGGTTGCGCTAGGAACCGGTGTCAGGAACCTTTGTACTGTTGGTCAAAAAATATATAATGTAGAAACAAAAAATTAGTAATAATACAAAACTTGGTAATTGGTTTCTACTTGGCCCAATTGTATTTATGGAATGGATCAGAACTCCATATAGTGCTGTAATTGGGTTCATGTTTAGTGAGACCATTGAGGTTTGTTGTCAGGTAGAATTGTTTTGTGGACTTAAAATCGCCTTTATGATATGCTTTTTTCTGATGGAGATTGATTCAGTTTTTATTGAGCAAAAAGCGGATAAACTAGCCTAGTAGCACCCGTGAAACCTTTTTTTTTTATATAAGGGAGCCTCAAATGCTTGTGATAATGCAGGACTTTGTTTGGATTTAGTTTAGATCTTAGTAGTAATCAAGATGATGGCCACATTACTAGAATACTTGATACAAGTTGATCACATTTAGGTTGGGATTCTATTGATTTTTGTTTTGGTTGAAGATTTTGTTATTAGGGAGTTATTCTGATAAATTAGTTGCACCAATTGTTTTGTAATGGGATTCTTTTTAGACCGTTTATGGTTTGGAGATTAGTAGTGATTTAAAAAGGTTGTTATTCTTAATGGTTTAGAGTTGATGGTTTATATGTTTTATGGATGTATAAGATTGGGTTTTTTGGCGTGTGTGTTTGGTTGTTTAGTTTTAGTTAGAGGAAGAGTATAAAATAGTCATTTTGCGTCGATTGTAGTGTTTGAGCATAATGTACATAAGTGCCAATGGTATTTTCGGCATCTCTTGGATAATCTTGTTATGAGCTCTTGGAATGTTACCGTACACCATTATAGTTATCATCTCAATATCTTCGTACGCACATGTTTGAAATCACAATCATGAATTTATTATATGGTTAATCTTATAATGAATTTACAGTAGTCATTAAATTTTATCCTACAGAAACAACTTTTCAGGTTCTGTCACTACTGAGAAGTTGCTCATCAAGGACAAAGTCATCTTCTTTTAGCATCATTGATTTTTGACACTGCTCTTCCATTGATCTCTCGTCGCTCTTCATCTTACACAATTCTTTATAAATCCTAGACGTGCCTTTTGTACGTACTCAGTCAACACGAAGGTCTCATGGACGTATGATGGCTGCCAAGAAAAATCCAAAGGTACATACTTAATTACAACATTTTACTAATATAATAGCACACAAGGATAACCCAAGGTAAAGATCAAAATTGTCACAAACAGACCTATAGCCTAGCGGTTATCAGAGAAGCGATCCCCATCCTATCATTACCTTACTGTATAAGGACATGCGTGTCTGTGTGAGTAGTCAGCCATAAGGAAAAGATCAAACTGTCTTATGATTAGTTCATCATGAGCTGCATTCCAATCATTTGATAGTGAGCTGATTTATGTATTCAATTGTTTAGGAACAAAGCAACGAGATAGAAAGTACAAGCATATTGTTGATCTTCATTAGACAACTTTTGGTATGTGAGCAAATTCATTCTGTAAGGGAACCTGAACTCCAGAAATCATGGAAAATCAGGTATTTAAGAAAGTAGCTGAAATTATGGGTCAGACGAAACACATCGTAGTTGCCAGCCACCTTTGTACATGTAGGTAAAAAAATATTATGTATAAACAAAATTAGTAAAACTAAAAACCTGTTATAGAGTTCAACTTTGCCAAATGTATTTATGAATAGATCAGAACACCAATAGTTCTGTAAATTGGTCATGTTAGTAAGACCATTGAGGCTTGTTGCCAGTTAGAATTGTTCTGTGGACTTAAAATCGCCTTTAAGATAATGGCCATTTTTTGTGGAGATTCGGCTTTTATTGAGCAAAAGCGGATAACCTAGCTAGTAGCACCCGTGAAACCTGTATTTGTTATAAAAGGGAGCATCAAATGCTGTAATAATGCAGACTTTTTTTAGATAGTTTTTTGAAAGAATGCAGACATTAGTAGTAATCAAGAAGATGGTCACGTTACTTGAATAGTGATACAAGTTGGTAACATTACATTGGATTCTATTGACTTTGTTTTTGTGGATGATTTGGTTATTAGGGAGTTAAATCGGATAAATTTGTAGCTCAGGTTATGGTTTATTTTTTTTATATTGGTGATCAGAAGTTGATTTATTTTTTATGCTGATAGCTCGTAAGGTTCATATGTGTTTATTGCCTTATGAGAGTTGAGTTTTATACTCTTATGATGACGGTTTGATTGTTGACTTGAGGTGTTCTGAATTTTTTTTGGAATGGTGTTATCTTCTCTTTAGAAGAGCCTGCACACCATGATCTTTATCATCCAAGTATCGTCGTATGCTTGTTTGATATCACAGTCTTGAAAATTTTGAAAGTCAAATATCATATGAAATTATTTCTTGTTAGTACATATGTTCAGAGTTTTCACTAATCTTACCCTACAAAAGTGCTCAGAGTATTGTATAAGCTTACAGTGAGGCTTATGAGCTTATTTGATTCCGGCTTGTATTTCATTAAGCCCCAATTTTCTGGCTTATTTTGAGACTTATCGGCTTATATAAGTATATAAGCCCACAAGTTTCAAAATAAGCCAAAAAATAAATAAGCTCGTAAGCCACATATAAGCTTAAACAAACACCCCCCCCTTAATTAAACGCTTTAGATATATTTGGTTGCTAATTTTGAAATAGGATTGAATTTTGTAAAATGGTCATTTATGTGTCGAGTGTATGTGTTTGATATGCATAAAGTCATAAAATCAATGTATTTTTCTCGCATCTCTAGGATATATCTTGTTATCACTCTTGGATGTCGACCGTAACACATTATAGTTATCAACTCTATATCCATCCTACGCACATGTTTGAACTCACATCATGAATTTATTACATGGTTAATCTTATAATGAATTTACAGTAGTCATTAAATTTTATCCTACAGAAACTATTCAGGTTTTGTCACTACTGAGAAGTTGCTCATCATGGACAAGTCATCTTCTTTTAGCATCATTGATTTTTGACACTGCTCTTCTATTAATCTCTCGTCGCTCTTCATCTTACATATTTCTTTATAAATCCTAGACGTGCCTTTTGTAAGTACTCAGTCAACACGAAGGTCTCGTGGACCTGTGATGGCTGCCAAGAGGAAAGAAACCAAAGTACAATACTATAATTACATAACAACATTTTACTAGTATAATAGCACACAAGGATAACCCAAGGTAAAGATCCAAATTGTCACCAACAAACCTATAGCCTAGCGGTTATCAGAAGCGATCCTATCATCACCTACGATATTACGGACATGCGTATGTGAGCTAGTAGCCATAGGAAAAGGATCAAACCGTCTTATGAATTAGTTCATCATGAGCTGCATTTCAATCATTTGATAGGGAGCTGATTAATGTATTCAATTTTTTAGGAACAAAGCAACGAGATGGAAAGTACAAGCATACTGTTGATCTTGTTAAGACAACTTTTGGTATGAGAGCAAATTCTTGTGTAAGGGAACAGAACCAGAAATTATGGGATGAAAATCAGGTTTTTAAGAAAGTAGCTGAAAACATAACGGGGTCAGACGAAACACATCATAGTTGGTACCAGTGAGTTGTAGGTGCGCGAGGAGCCGTTGTCAGCCACCTTTGTAGCTGTAGGTAAAAAAATATAATGTAGAAACAAAATTAGTAAAAAAAAACACTTGTATAATAGAGTGTCAACTATTGCCAAATTGTATTTAATAATTTATGAATGGATCAGAACAGCCAAAGTGCAGTAAATTGTCATAGTTTAGAGAGACCATTTGAGGCTTGTAAGCCGGTGAATTGTTCTGTGGACTTAAAATCGCCTTTATAATATGCCTTTTTTTGTAAGATTATGGGTTTTTAATTGAGCAAAATGCGGATAAAACAAGCTATATAGCACCCGTGAAACCTAATTTAATTATAATAAAAAAGGGAAGCACAAATGCCTGTGATAATTGCGGGACTTTTTTTTTTTAATGTTTTTTTTTTGGAATGCATACTTCATAAGTAATCAAGAAGATGTCACCACGCTTAGCTTGAATAGTGGATACAAGTTGGTCCACATTAACGTTGGATTCTATCGACTTTTGAATTTGGTTTAAGATTTGTTTTGTAGTAGTAAAAACGAAATGATAAGTAGACTCAGTTATGGTTAAGACATAAGTATTGGTGATCAGAAGATGGATTTTTGATTTATTTTTTTATGCAGAAAGAGGCGTAAGGTTCAATGTGTTTTATTGTCTTTATGTGAGTTGAGTTATACCTACTGTTTGAATTGTTGACTTGAGTGTTCTAGAAAGTTTCTTTGGAATTCATAGTCATCTGCACTTTAGAAGAGCTGTACACTCATGATCTTTATCATCCAAAATATCGGTCTAATGCGTTTGTTTGATATCACAGTCTTGAAATTTTTGAAAGTAAAATATTAATGAAATTATTTCTTGTTAATACATATGTTCAGAGTTTTCACTAATCTTATCCTACAAAAGTGCTCAGATTCTGTCACTGATAAGCTGCTCATCATCTACAAAAAAGGCCTTGTCCTGTGACCAGAAAAGTTTACTGAAGAAGCTGGGATCTTTAGTGGGTGTTATGTAATTGGTGACGGTAATCCTGGAATAGGTCACTTAGATGAACTTTCATCCATTGTCATGATAGAACCTTACAGTAAGTCTTAATATTCATTCAGAAGTATTAATAAACTACTTTTTTTGTTCCTTTGATGCCATGTGAATAGTTTAACTAAATGCCATTATTCTGTATCTTTTTGGAGCACAATTGTCCATATGATTGGCGAACAAAAAAGCCTACAATTTTTAGGGCAACAGGACACTGGTTTGTGACTATTAAATATCTAGAGAGGCTGCTCTGAACGCGATTAACCAAGTAGTATAGACAATATCTCAGGTGACAAGTATAGGTATATATAACTGGTTCAGAACATTGTTTTGATCTTCGAAACTTGAGATAATCTCACCTTCTAGAGTCTTTGAAATAAAATTGACGACTTGTTCGCAACAACCAACATCTTTTAAAAAGTGGGTAAATATATCTCTTAAAGAATTAAAGGTGCTGTTTGTTAATAAGAGATCTGAATCTGAAGCAGATACGCAAGGACATCTGAATCTGAAGATTTCGGTAGAAAAAGTTCCTGAATCTGATTCATCTTAATATGAATAAGTTGGTCCGATAAGTCTGAAGTCTGAAATGAAATAAAACTGTATGTTTTGTAAAAATGTAGAGATGTGTTAAAACAAAAGATTCACAATTTAAATATAACATGAATGAATCGCACAAAAAATAATTTTTAATAAATTAAAAAACAATTTTATAATATAAACAATTTAAAAGTTAAAGAATTTAAAAACATGCAATCTCATGTTTATTGTACGACAAAAATAAACAGTTAGAGTTTAAATTGAACTTTTTTAATAACGATAACTAAATGATTCACGTTAGAATTAAGATGTATGAGTTCAAATCCGTAAACCCATTAATTTGAACAAAATAAAATTGACACCTAACATCTTAATACATTCTTTATATAACAAAACAGTAAAATCATTCTATTTAATACTTTTAATACAAAAGAAAAAAGTGAAATAAGAAAAAAAAATCAAGAAATAAAATAAAAAAATTAAATTAAAGTTGAAAAAAAGAAAAAAAAAGACATTAAGAGGTGTTAAGACACCGCCTCCACATCTAGTCCAGTAAGAGTTTATGCCTCCTTACTGCCTCTTAATGTGTCCAGAAAAAACAAACGCTCTAAACAGTGGATTTGGGATCCTACTGTCTCTGAATGAAATGAAAAAACAAACAGTCTTAAGACCTAACATGTCTGTCCGCGTCTGAATGAGTCAGATTAAGATGTTGTTAAGAGATATTTCTGAAAAAACAAACACCACCTAAGTTTAGTTTGCTTCATAGTGATACTCTGATTAGTTGATTTTATTTCAGTGGTGCCTCAAGTTTTACAAGGTTGGGTAATAGATTGAAACAAGCTTGAGTTAAAACAGGTCGTATCTGTTAGTAGATGAAACCGGCCATGTCAGGTTGGGTTGATTGCCAAAACCATATTATTACACCGAAAAATCAAATCTTTGAATAGAGAGCAAAATTGCTAAATCGTGCCCAAAAAGTTTGGCTGCAAGGTTTCGGTCACAATAAGTTTGAAAGGGTGCTGATATCGTCCCTGGGGGAAAACCATTGGAGGCAAGAATCCGTCACCTTGTGTTTAAACCTAGTAGGTGTGCAAGTGATCGTCCCTCCTCAGTCCCTGTGGGTAAACTTTGTTGGGGTAACCAATAGGTGCAAGTATCGAGCCTCCCCAAATCAATCGACGCTATTCCACTCGAATGAGGACGGTGGACGAATACTTGCAATCAAAGGTTTTCCCACAGGGACCGTATCCTTGCACTTACTTTCGTAAAGTTTGGACGAAACATGCAATAATGACAACCAAACTTAGGGAGCGATTAAATGAAATTACACTTGAAAAAAAAATTACAAGCTTGATGATGTACAACTGTTAAAAAACCCTAAAAGGCACACTATCAACCAAAAGAACCAGAAAGTACGAATACGCCGAAAAGGACTAAAAATAATTATCTACTACAAGTTATAATCGTAAGCCAAATCGACCCATTCATTAGTGTACGGGTCAAAGATCATGACCTAGCATGTGCGAAAGGTTGAGGTTAGTTCTATGATACTTTGTGCATTCAAATAATGTCAAAAAAACTGTGCACTTGTAGATGTTGCAAAATGGACGGGTTCGGGTAAAAAAATTGAATGGATCGGGTGGTTGACCCAAAACAAATTTGTCCACAAAAAGTAAGATATGAGTTCAACTAGGACACGAACATCGAAATTCCCACCCAAACACGCGCAATGACTCAACTTATTCAATGGAGAAACGTAACTCAAATCTCTATGCCTAGTATATAGTACTGAAGCACACATTGTTGCACACAATATAGCCTTTTAGGTTGTGATTCTTTCTATCTTGGAGAATGAACCAATTGATGAATTGAAAACGTACCATATTCGGGAGATAATTTGACTCAAGGAGAGAAGAAAATATGGATTGGGCGTTTCACTTGCAGAATGTTCAAAATGTGAATTTCTCAAATCATGTTGGTCCTTTTCCTGATCACTCTACTCTTTGCAGACATTGCTATGATGTTATTGCTGGTCAAGCAGGTCGTGCTCTTGCAGCTGTGACTTGTGCTCCAGGTAGTCTCTTGACAAAAAAAATTATTTTATATTATACATGTCTATTTTGACCCATTGACTTCTGGATGGATTGATTCATGTTAGGTTATATCTCTAATGGGCAAATCTGATTGATTAAAAAGAGTTCACTTAGAACAAAACGGGTCGGAAACTCGCCAAAAGTCTCCCTTTAGCTTTAATGCATCAAACTTCATAATTCATTCTATAAATAAAGTTGGGATTGTTGATGTAAAAATACAGTTTTCTTAATCATAGTCACACTAATTATCTATAAAATTGTAGAAATTTTGAAAAACAAATGTTTCGGGTTGACCCTTATGAAGCCTGTTCCAGCCCTAATCCACTACTCAATCTGCGCATTTTTTCACCTCTATAGTGTACCATGTTTTTAGCTAGGAGTGAACATGCTTCTGGTCCGAAATTTTCTATCTAAAGATGGAGTTGCTCGATATATTACAGCAAAAAATAAAAGATATGTTTCAATACTTCTACATAGGGGTGAGCAAAACGGACCGCGGACCGGACCGGACCGAGAAACCGGACTGACCGAACCGGACCGAACCTATTTCGGTCCGGTCCTCGGTCCATCCTTTTTCTTATTTTCGGTCCTCGGTCCGGTCTTACGAAAAAACCGACAATTATGCGTTGTTGGACCGGACCGGACCGGACCGACCCGCACCGGACCATTTCGGTCCGGTCTTCGGTCCGGTGTTTTGACTAAAGTCGGTTTCGGTCCGGTCCGGTTTTTAGACCGTGAGCACCCCTATTTCTACACACAGGGTTCAACATGTGAAAGATATGTTGATCACCTCACACTTTGCTGGCCAACCACCTCGTGTTCTTTATATTATCTGGGTTATTTTTTATCTTTATTGGGCCAAACTGGTAAACTTAAAAAGTTGCTTAAAACAAAATGGGCTGCAATTGGGCCAAACTGGTAAACATCATAATTTTTTTTTTCAATAAAATCGGGGTTATCAATGTACTGATTATCAATCAAAAGGTTTAAACGTGGACAAAAAGAAATTTTTTTCTCAGGTTGACCCGTACAAAATGTGTTTCATGCCATAACCCGTGTTAAGCCGTTGCACTACCCGCACATTCTATATCATAGACATTGTTTACCCTGTTTTACATCGCTAATCTCAACTTTTTTTAAAGCAATGAAGGAGATGGAGCATTAATTAACCAGGAGTGAACAAGCTTCTGGTCACATCTTTTCAGTCCGAAGATGGAGTTGTTTCATAGGTTACAGCGCACTTTTGGTAAGCAATTACATTTGGTCTTGTTAGAGATAAAAGGAAATATTAATGTCTACTTCAATACATGTACACTGAGGGTTCATTTTACCTAGGTTATCTTTACCATGGAGATGATCCGGATTTATACAAAATACCTTTAATTACTAGTAGTCTAGTACTATTGTAATTTATATGTGGTAGCTTTTAACATTTTGTTAACCCATTATGTATAACTTAAAGTTGGTTATTGTCCGTTTTCACATTTTATTCATTATATAGCCTAAAATGTTACAGGTCAAACTAAGT
>BQNB010007016.1:51186-95160 GCA_026074375.1 Tanacetum coccineum
TCTGGAAATACCTCAGGGAAGTCTCAGACAACACGTATGTCATCAAGCTTTTTCTCATCAGCCTTGATACATGCAAGTGAACGAAGATCCTTTTCCGGCCTCTCGCCATGAACTTCAAGAATCTTGCCATTCATAAGAGGAATACGGACAATATTCTCATAACAATCGATGAGAGCTCGGTGGTATGCCAACCAATCCATTCCAATGATAACATCAAAACTTCCTAGCCGGGTTGGCAACAAGTCTATTTTGAACACGTGATTTAACAAGACTAAGGCGCAACTACGTAAAATGGTATTGGTGCTAACGACTTTTCCGTCTGTTAACTCTACTTCGTAGCTAGTGTTTAAAGCGTTTGGGGTAATATCAATAAAAGGTGTAAACGCAGAAGATACAAACTCTTCTCAGCACCAGAATCAAAGAGGATACAAGCGTAGTGATCATTAAGAAGAAACGTACCCGTGACCACATTCGGATTCTGCTGCGGATTTTCAACCAACCACAAATGACTAGCACGAGATAAATCAATCTGATGGTTCCTTGATTTTGGACACTTGTCATTAGGTGTCCTTTTCACCACCTCCGAAGCATGTCATATTTTGCAGAAGTTATTACCTGCACCCTAAACCCGAATCTACAATCTTCTCTTGGTGACCCAATTTTGACATTTCTGGCCACCTTTGAGGAACGGTCCATGATGATTGTAAGTTGCCTTACGATTGCACTTTGGTAAATTTCCAGACATAAATCCTCTCACCAGATGGGGCTGCAGAATATGCTCCTGACCAGGTTCCTGTCTCCTATTTTGTTCGTAGGGGATATTTGTTGTTTCGGTTGCGGGTTTGGTTGTTGTTGTGGTTTATTGTTGTAGTTTATGGTTATTGTTATTGGTGTTCCTTTGGTTGTCTTCCCCATTTCCATTTATTACTTCACTAATTATAGCAGCCATTACTGAACTGATTGCTAGACCAGTGGCTAGGGCATGTTGATTGCCTCATTTGCAAGGTCGCAGGTTTAGAAGGAATCATATTTCCTTTGATTCTTCAGGAAACCAACGAATGTACTTTCCAATCTTCTTGCTATTCAGTGGGCATCTATTCAGGACACATCAGAACTAGTTCATGGAAAGCGGTTTGCATGTAAGCATCGATATCATCTCCTTTAGAGTCAGAGTCCAGGTTCTTGCTAAGTCTTTTCGATTTAGGTTGATGGGCGTTTTCAGTCTGTCATCATAGCTTTTCACATTGGCTCAGTGGGGATCTGATTAGCATTAGCGAAGTCCCAAATAGTCCCTGAACATTTCGTTCCACAAGGTTAGGGCACGTCACAAATTACGTAAAGTGCAATAGCAAACTTACACTTTGTCATCTTCATGCACATTTGCAAATCTCAAACAATTGCTCTTTTTCGAACAAAGTTTCAGTCCGACTCGCCTTCAGTCCCCTTGTAAGAGTGAGCTTGCAGTTCTTATATGTCTTTTACGAACAATCCCTGTATACTCTGGCACCCATTAGTCTCGTATTTATTGATCCAGATCCCACAGTATTGTTTGAGTCAGCTTCTAGTCTTTTCATATTTTAATGGCTTGGACACACGACTTTCCAATTTCTTTCTTATCGGCATTTCTTCTTAAATCTCCTGGGCGGCATGATTCTGGAAACTTACGTGTATAATTGTATAAGAATTTGTCTAAAGGTATGAGAGTTATGGGTATGTTAATGCTGGAGAAAAGGAAATGAAGGTGATGTAAACTAATCATGAATTAATCAAGGGAGTATAATTGACTAATGATAGTTTAGATATTGATTAGTCCAAAAAGATAGACGTAAGAGATCGATTTTAATCCATGTATTATATATATATATATATATATAAGGTTTATAATGCCAATAATGATAATCAGCAAGCAAGTAAGGATAGGAGGAATACGCTGCGACTGTGATATCGGATAGCGATGAAGGTTCTGTAAATTTGAAAATGAAAGAAGAAAATCTTTAAATTGTAGTTAGAGACTAGGTTTTGAAAATGACCCTGTTCCCTATCACGTTGGCTCTTGTTACCATCTGTAAACAACCCCAAAAATCATGGTTCAGATGCGGTAATAGTAACATTGGGTGTGCTTACTTCAAGTACAACAAACAGATATTAGGAAATGTCCAAAAATGGACATTTTAAGGTAATATTTCATTTATAGCACAAAATATCAAGTTAATACATTAGGTAAAATAATTTTGATGTCTATAAATATCCAACATACATTAACAAAATCTCAAAAGATGACTTATGTTTTATGAAATAACAAAAGTTCGCATATAATTTAGATAAAACACAGAATCCATCTTCATTGATATCCGCCACGGCTCCCACTTCAGTCTTCATACCCTAGGACCTGAAATGTAATGATAAAAAGTCACAAACCACAAAGGTTGAGTGAAAATAATAGGTTTGTTGTAAATTGGTCTGGAGCACAAGATCCGATGTAATAAATGGACTCTAAAACACATTTATAGTCCAAAACGTTTATTATTGCACTTTGCTCATGAAACCGAGCCTTAACTAGTTTGTGCCCAATTGTATAGGATGTTTGCCAACACTAAAAGTTTCTCAATGTTTAATGCACCATGGGTCAACTTGTGACCATAAATTCCAGGTGGGGATTGTCAGTCCCGATAGATCTATCCACAACACTCGCGCTCACTACAATAGCAATTGACGGTTCATGATATAGTGGGGACTTAATTGGCAATAGTGGTAACTTAGGCAATAATATTCAGGAGTTATTGGATAGATACAGTTTTAAAAACACTTTGAATACACTGTAGAAAACACTTGTGTCAATAGTAAAAACTAAACAATTGTAATTCAACCCGTAGAGTTTGCTAACAAAAAATTAAGTAGGTTAAAAGGGGGCTTTGATACTCACTTTGAGTTACTGATAGTCCAATAATCACAGTTAATATTAGATACTCTATTGTTTGTTGCTACAGATTTTATTTATTTGGTAAGTCTTTTGTTACGAGTTCTTATATTTTGTTATGGATTTTTTTGTTAGTACTTTAGTTAGTTAAGTTTGTGAGTGAGGTAGGGCTTTCTTTTTGTAGTACGGGCCTTCGTATTGACGGAACTTAGGTGGTGTGTGGTTTAGTGCTTTTAGGTATTACTATCTTAATCGTCGATACGAACTTCCGAAGATTGTACATAAGTTTGAAACTACACTTGGTTTTTAGATCCTTTGGTTAATCCCTCTCTAATTTTAGATAGAGATGTATCTCCGTATTTGGTGTGTTGTTTATTTTGTTGTTTTTTTGTGTATAGGGTTTTTATATTATGGTAGGAGAAATTGTATCATTTGGGTAGTGTGGTTTGAAAGGTTGCGCCGAGGTGAGGACTGTACAAGTCTTAAGTAGTATGTCGAATAGCGATCAAATATTAAATTTTCAAGTTTTTATAAGATTCTGTGTATGTATTTGTCAATAATTAAGGTTCATAACAGCTCGTTTTGTCGTTTTAGGCTTTTATTGGCGGTTAAAACTTGTTATCGTAATAAACTTATTCGTTTAATCCCGATTTCAGTGATATTCCTTCGTGTACGTTTTTGTTATTAAAAGAGGTATTATATTTTAAAAGATAAATTCACTGATGAATAGTGATTTTTACTGTTCATAGTTTATAAAATTACTTTTATAAACTTTAATTATCGGAAATGTCGTAATTTACTCGTTATAGTTCCGTTTTGAACGATTTACTTGCAGGGTACGAATTCGTAATCAACCACTAGTAATATGTTTTCTTTAGATGTCCTCTTAAAATAAACCAGCTTGCTCCTACCTAATAGTAACTTTTATAAAAATAGTTTTTATAAAAGTATTTATAGTAGTAAACTCGTTTTTAAGTATCGTTTTCGTTATAGATCGGTTTTTCGTGGTTTCTTTTCATTATGGAATCGTCATGAGGGTATTATTAACTCTAAAATATCAAAGACTAAATGCCTAAGATTAGATTTAAAACAGCTCCCCCTATGTATTTAAGGGTATAATTTATAAAAACATGTTTTTTATGTATTATTAACTTAGTAGTTTTACTATAAAAACTCTTTATAACATAATTTTACATATTGTTGGTACTTATAATAAAGTCCAATATATCCCTACGTCCTTGTATATTCATTGTAACTAGTTTTAACACCTTTTACATTTCATTGTTTTTCAACATGTGAAGTTTTAAGCAACCTATAAAAAACCCTATTAACAATAAACATGTTTATACTTAAATCCATAGGTTAACATACTTTTATTTTTTACTTTTCCTATGGTATATAGACCATATGATATAGAATAAGTGTATAATGATAAACTTAAATAAAAACCCATTTTACACATTAAAAGTTATTAGTGGTGATTTAGCCGTAATAACATATAAAATACAATCCACAACCAATTAAAAGTATTGGAAGGTTTTTGAAAGGAACTTAGGGATGTGTTGTATAGGATGTTAAAATGAATGCTAAACCAGGGTTTAGACTTAAATCCAAGCTTTCAAGCGTTATAACACTAGATTAGGTTTCAAAACCTAATCTTTACTTTTTCTTCTTAATACTTGCAAATGATGATCCAAGGCTTGTAAACACCTTAGAATACCTTAAGTATGTTGTGTAAAGGGTTGTATAAACTTAGAAAATCAAAGTGTGGATTATGTTTGGAGGCTTATTTGTGCCGTGGGATTTGGAGAAGAAAAGAGAGAAAGAAATGAAGTTTTGTTAAGTATAAAGAGTATGCAACTTTCTAATGAATGCAGGCTATTATAGTATAAAATATTACTTACCAAAACCCTAGTTACTTCTACCCTAGTTAAGTTAGCATGACAAGTTTGATTAAATGTGTAAGAGTTACTTTATGTAATATCTAGATATTATGTGTAAAAGAAAAGTCTTGGTTCTCATCCTCAAAATTTCGGCAATATGCATGTATATATGATGTTATATTTGTTATTTTGAGTATTGGGTATAATCGTGGGGTTATTCGTTTAGGGCGTAGTTTAGTTTTCGAACTTCGGGAATGCCTAAACGCTATTCTTATCTGGAAAACGTAAGCATTTTACTGTGCCAATTACAAATAAGATGAACAAAGTTATTAATTATCCACATAATAATATATAACCACTTGCTGAGGTAAACTTTTAAATTGTTTAATGCCCGTTTACATTGTATGATCATTTTCAGTCTACGCGAATTAGTCTTAACGAATTAAAATTAAAAGTGAACGCGTTAGAGAAATAAAAAATAAAAATAATAAATTAGTGAAAATAATAGTATTGTAAATGACCTGAAATACGGATTGTTACATGAACATTGGCATTAAAAATTTATTGGCCACTGCAGTTTTTCCAGGTTTTTTCAGGGAAATTTTTCCGGAAAAAAATCTACGTTTCATTCTAAATCCAGAATTCGCCAAATCCACTGTACGCTATAACAAAATCATTAAACGTTACAATACCACAAATCCACGATACGATAAATTACTATTCAAGAAATCTCACGATACGATAAACAAGTCTAAAGTTTCAAGTGTTACAAATGTCACGATACAAAACATACAAGTCTAAAAGTAATAAGTCTAACAAATCCATGTACAACATGACAAAAAACCCACAAAATGCCTAATACGAATCCTCTGACTATCATGCTCCTACCTCATTTCACCCTCCTCGTACCTCCGAGTAAGTCACCACCCCGATTGTTGCTCGTCATCCTCCACGTATTGTCTTTCACCCGCCTTGTCTAGAGCCAATTCGTCAATGCTCTTGAGTATAGTTATTAGGAGGATTGGTTTATGAATGCGGGGAGTTCAGGTTTGACCTGTTAGAAGTAGAGGCTAGGTTGGAGCTTCATAATGGGTAGGATAACATTGTTAAAAGTTATTATTGGTGACGGGGATCTGAAAGGAAATGCGACGAATAGGGAGGTTGGAGTGGGTGGAGTGGGGCGGTGGTATAATGTAGGTGGGACGGTATATCCAGGGCGGACGGGTATTTGAGACGGGCGCGGGCATAGGAAGGTTGAGTGGTTGATTATAAGGGATGGTAGGGGTTGTGTAAGTAGAGCCCATTCTAGGGATGGTTGGGGCATAGTTGGGCGTAATGCAATAAGCAGGAGGCGTAATGGTCGAAGTAGGGTTTGTGCATAGTTAGGAAAAAATACTCACCTATGGCTCCAATACATTCGTCTCACCTAATTTTGGTACGCCGAGGTCAGCTTCAATGCAGCAAATAAGCCCGTTGCTGGAGCCTACGTGGTTGTTTGCTTCCTTAACAACTCGGCCTCTTGATCTTTTGCCTCAATATTCGATCCAAATATCTCTCCGATCTTATAAACATTTGGAAATGCTATGAGGGACCCGCCTGCTGGGAAGTTGAGCCACCACCCAGTAACTTCCTGCCCTTTCCCGAACATGTTCTGGCGGTTGGTACTCGGAACGACTTCATCAAGATATCTTGACTCTGTTTGTACGGCGATGGACGCCGGCTCTAACCTGATCTTGCATGATCTTCTTATCAACTGCCGCGAACAATGGCCATGATCTCATCCTCAGTGTAGGGCACACCCGTGGGGGTGTTGGAGCCTAGACCCTGTAGCCTCAGCATCTCATCCTATATAGTCACAAAAACACAAGATAGTTAATATATTAGTCGGGTCACTACATTATTTCTCGACAAATCATTAAAGTGCGTGTTTTGGAACAAAACTTACATAGAGAGCTTTGTCCTCGGGGTTCAAAAATACGCCTCCAACAATATGTGTCAAAAAGAAGGTGTGGATCAACGACAGGTACTCTCTAGTAGCTAAGGTCTCCATCTGCACATACACACGTATATAAGATGAAACAAATTAAAAACGACAAATCACACTACACGTATATAATGTTTATTACATGCATATCTCGGAGGGCGGCAATAGACCGGGATCCCTGTCGGCATACGACCTTGCTCTTTGCCCGGTTTTGTTTATTTTGGACAGCCCGGGCAAGGTTCTTGGGATCATTCCAAAATGCAAGTTGCGCATCCCAATCTACCTCAGAAATGTACGAGGGACGTCCGCGTCTGAGGCGCTCCAGGTCATAAGTCTCGTCCTCTTCAGGAACCTAATATCTTTCTTTGAGAGCAGCCTTCTTGCCATTGTAGATCTTTTGCAGGTGCTGCTGGATGCCCGCATAGATTTGTGGCCAGCGGTCGGATTCCATGTGGGGACGCAAGTCAAACTGGGTCTGCAATCATATACAACAAAGACAGAGTTAGAGATATAATTTATATATTTATCTAAAATTGTTTATTTATTTATATGATATAAATAAATAAACAAATTTAGATAAATATACACAATTAAATAGATGAACACGATAATGAAATAAACATAAAAGGATAATAAAATAACTTACCCCAATCTTTGCCACGACCCCCGCCTTCCGCTCCGGCGGCATTTGGCGCCAAGAAGGGTAGTGCAAGGGCAACTCCCTAACGAGCTCCCCGAGGTAGTTGGCCCAATGAGCCGCATGGTCACCGAGAGGCATGAGGGTCTCTCGGTCGTTAACCTCAAACCGGATCGGGACGGGGCCACTCTTATCCGTGATGGCCTTTAACCCGAGGTTTCGGGTCTCCTGGCGGGTATGCAGCCTGCCCGCTCTCCTGCCACCCAAATTGGGCTTTCGGGTGCCCTTACCTGCAAAATCAAGTGAGTGACAAAGTCATAAAAATTCAAGGCAAGCAAATTCAATGTATCAAGTTTATGCTTGTATTACAATAATCCAGAAATTCTACCAATCGGTTGCCTAAGCAACCCCACAGCCGTTTGGGTACCTGATAAGGAGGGGACGTCATCACCTCCACCCGTCACCGCGCGAACCCCGTGCGACATCAGCTGACATCTGTACATGTAGCATTAGGATAACATATAGAAATTTATGAACAAAATAATAAAAGCATGCACACATCCAAATGCATATACATCCAAATAAATATACACATTAGAACAATCCATAACAGTTTCATTCATTCATTAATTCAAAATAAGCGTCTTTTACAAGTTACAACTAAAGAATCAATCTTCATTCTTCACAGAATAAAAAACTATTTATACACCATCAATCAATATCAAGGTTTGACGATTGTCTTCATCATCAGAATCTGCTAAATCATGAGGAATGGGGTCTTCCTCATCAATAATATCATCGTCCTCATCAACAACATCAATGATATCTGGTGGTGCGTCAACATCTATTGATTGACCATCTATATGCAAGGCCGCAATTTCCAAGTCATTCAAACTAGTAGAAAGTGCTAGATCAGATATTGTTCGACATTATAACATGCAGGGTCATCCTCAACGCACAATGACCACCCCCGTTCAAAACTTTATATGACTCACAGTTTCGGATGACCTTCCAACCGAGTGGTCGTCTGGCCATATCTTCAAGGTAGAAGCATTGTTTGACTTGTGTTGCGAGAATGTATTGATCATTTTTAAACGCCTCACCGTTTGCCTTGATTTGTGTTATGTTGTTTCTAATGACAAAATTTTGGATACGTCCTTTGTTGCTAGTGTCGAACCACTTAACTCGGAACAACACAGTTTTAAACGACAAATATGAAAACTCGAGGATTTGTTCAAGCTGACCGTAATACATTTCTCCGTCCGGACCAGGCGAACAAATGCCGCTGTTTTGAGTTGTGCGACGTTCATCGCGGCTGTGCACGACAAACCTCACACCGTTGACTACGCAAGAGTTGACTGAGATTGGAGTCTGTGATGGTCCACAAGCCAAAGCGAATAACTCGCTGCTTTCGTTAACACCTGGGTCATTGTCTACGTGACGTTGACGGATCTATGAAGAAGATAGGATCAGATAGAGAACACAAAATATGATGTCGTTATTTTTACAGTTAAATACACACAATAAGTCTAAGTTTACCTGCTTCCCAAACCAGCCGGGGAATTC
Source organism: Tanacetum coccineum (assembly GCA_026074375.1). Classification (NCBI taxonomy): domain Eukaryota; kingdom Viridiplantae; phylum Streptophyta; class Magnoliopsida; order Asterales; family Asteraceae; genus Tanacetum; species Tanacetum coccineum. Next base: position 60,174 of record BQNB010007016.1, read on the forward strand.
TTCTTTCATGTCTTTGTTAGGAAATTCACTGAAAAATGTTCATGGTGTTAGAATAAGTCGTCAAAAAGATAAGTTAAGAAAAAGAAGTTTCAAAATAAAAACACGTACATCTTAAACTTGCCCGGTACCTGTCCGATATCAGGACGTGGTGAAGTACATACCATATCACTTTATTCAATTCTTGGTCATCAAATCGAATAACCGACCGTAAACCAATCGATTTACATAGTGATTTGAACACCTGAAACTGACACGTTGGAGGAGGGCAATCCACATTACGGTCAGGACGATTAAATTTCGTGGTAACATCCCGAAAATAATGAGAACTGAAAGTCAATGCTTCTTCTGCAACATAACCCTCCGCAATCGAACCTTCCGGCTTAGCTTTATTTCGTACATAATTTTTTAGCTTCTTCATATATCTTTCAAATGGATACATCCACCGGGGGCGAATAGGCCCGCCGAAAATAGCCTCTAGAGGTAAATGGATAACCAAGTGAATCATAATGTCAAAGAAAGCAGGAGGATATATGAGCTCGAGATTGCACAAAATATCGATCACCTTGCTCTGAGCTTTCAACATGTCATCCACCATCAAAGTTTGAGAGCAGATTTGCTTAAAGAATAAACATAGCTCGATTAGTGGTTTTGCAACGTCTGGGGGCAAGTATTGCTGAAGTCCGTAAGGAAGTAAACGTTGCATCATTATATGACAGTCATGAGACTTCAGGCCTGTTATATTGGTATCATTATCGGTGACTTTGTGCTTGAAGTTGGATCCGAACCCATCTGGTAGTTTAACTCCTTTGATGAACTGACAAAACTTTTTTCTGTCCGCTGGTGTGAAAGAATACGCAGCCTGAGGCTTCGAGCACTTCCCGTTTTTGTTTTGGCCGAGCCACAAGCCACTTCGAATGCCCAGGCTTTTCAAATCTTGTCTTGCCTTGGCGGTGTCTTTAGATTTGTCATTCATTAACAAAGTGTTCAAGATACTCTCCAACACATTCTTTTCGATATGCATGACATCTAAATTGTGTTTTTTAGTGTAAGAAAAGACTAATACTCAAGCTCGTAAAAAATAGACCGTTTAGTCCAGTTCCAGCTCGACGAAGAACTTTGCGTTTTATCTCATCACCCCCGAACCTGGATGTTTACCCTCACACGCGTGGCAATCTAGCAGTTGAGTCATGATTGCATCCGGCTAAAATTCACTAGGAGGATCTCCTTTTTCGGTTTCACCATTGATTCAAGTGACCTCCTCCATTTTGAGCTTCTTAAGAATCTTCTGTGTTAACATTAAGCTGTTTTTGCCTAACACACGCACAGATGGTAGTGTCTTCCCAAAAATTACATGGAGGGCATGACCTTGTAACCTGCCCACTCCACCCAGACAAACTACTTCGAGCAGGAAAATCATTGATGGTCCATAAAACCATCGCTCTCATATTGAACTTAAGGCCTGTAGCAACGTCTATAGTCTCGCACCTGGGCTTTGCCCAATAAAACCTTAGGTCATCAATTCAACGGTCCACCCGTACGAAATACCATCAATGTCTTGCCCGGGATTTATGGCCAGAATTAACAAACGTCAGCATTAAAAGAAACTCTCTTTCATACATAACCACGGAGGCAGATTGTATGTTGTCAGTATCACCGGCCACATGCTGTAAGACTGACTAAGGTTGCCGAACGGATTGAAACCATCAGCAGCCAACCCTAATCGAACATTTCTTGGTTCTGCAGCAAAATCCGAATACTTGGTGTCAAAGTCCTTCCATGCTCTACCATCAACCGGGTGTTGCATCTTACCGGGCTCCGTACACTTTCCAGTAGCATGCCAAGTCATTTCCTTTGCAGTGTGACTAGACTTGTACAAACGTTGTAGTCTAGGAATGATCCGGAAATAACGCAACACCTTCTTAGGATCTTACTTCCCCGGTGTGTTACTGTCTTTTCCATCACTGTGTTACACACGGACAGAAATGCAGCATCTTTGTAGCTTTTCGCCCGAAACAAGAAGCAATCGTTTACACAAGCATGTATCGACTCGTACCATAACCTGATCATTTTAAATGTCTTCGTTATTACATAGTATGACGGTGGGAGCTTGTATCCTTTAGTCGTGGGAAATACATTTTGGAAAAACTCTAGCATTTCATTGAATATAGAATCAGTCAATTTACCTTTAACCTTAAAATAGGTAAACTTTGCCATAAAGTCTAATCGAGTCACATAGTCACAACCGGGGTACAGCTCCTTGTTGGCACTGGCATATAACTCTGCGAACTTGTTACATTTATCTTGAGTCAGGTCGTTACTTGTCTCACCAATATCTCCTCGAGTTGGCGTATTTTGTTCATTATTCAAAGGAATATAGCTAAGATCATTAAGGCACGCTGTCATGTCACTCATCTAAGGTTGTCTTGTGTTATCTATTACTGGTGGTGGCGGAGGAAGATCCGGTTCACCGTGGTGAATCCATGTTTTATAACTTGGGTCAAACCCATACTTCGAAATGTGGTCTGAAAGGTGTTTGATGGATACCCACAATACTAGACGACAAGACTTGCATGGACATCTTATATTCCCGGCACTATCCACTAACGGCTTGCAATCATCGACGAATTTCTTAAGACCGGTATAAAATGCTTTTTCATGTTTCCCTAAACTTGTCCAACTCTTATCAATTACCATAACTGCGTTTTAACGATACAATTAGTTATTATATGCAACTTAATTAAACACATTCAAACGAGGAATACGAGATGTTTTGTTCACCTAGTGCAACTATGGAAGGCAATCCTAACCCACTCTTTGAATGATTCGTCTCATATATGAATGCGTATAACCGATTTACTATTTGAGAAAATTTCGGCAGCATTTCCCCTCAACTCCCCAAATATGTGTTTAAAGACATATTCGTAGGAGTAAAGGAGAAACACTGTCGAAATCATCTCAAATAGTAAACCAATTATACGCATTCATATCCTAAATGAGACCAAATATTCAAAAAGCAGTCCCAAACAAGGGACTTTCCGAAATTAATTTCTAATAAATTAATTTCGGACGGGTTTTCTATAGGATGATTAAAATCAGACGGGGATTTTCCAAAATTAATCACTAAAATCCTAAAACATTCCTAAAGGGTTCAATAAAATAAATACCTAAACGCATATTCATTTATATCAAATAAAAAAAATACATTTATATAAAATAAGCTGTCAAGGAGTGTTTGGATTTGCATTTTACAGTGTCAAAGAGTGTTTGGATTTGCATTTTACAGTGTCAAGGAGTGTTTGGATTTGCATTTTACACAAACTAATAACTATAAACATTCCCCGACGACATGTCGCCGGGGATACCAAAAGGATAAAAAAAAGTTACAATATACCTTCTGCTTTCGACTCAGCTCGTTCTGGCCCCTCGGCTCGTTCTCGGCTCTCGGACTCGGAGATGCTACTGTGTCACTGTCACTGTCTAAAAAAAATTAACACAATTTATAATTAACAACTTATTCTAGCATCTTATTAAACTTCCATAACCAATCTTTATTATACTTAAACAAAATTAAAAAAAACATACGCGTGTTCTATAACAAATAAATTCAAACACCGCCAACAATTAGAGGGTTAGAAAAGAAGTAGAAGAATCATAATTTAGAGGGTTTAGAAAAGAATTATGGTTTAGAGGAGGAGGAGGTGGTGGCGATAATGTGCTCGTGTGCTCGTGTGAGTAGCGGTGGTGAGTGGTGGTGGGTTATGTGGTGAGTGGTGGTGGTGGGTTCGGTGGTGGTGGTGCCGGAGGTGGTGATGGGTGAGAGATGGTGGTGCTGCTGTAAAAATCGTCAAGGGAGAGTTTTTTTCTTAGTTTTTCGTTTTGTGATGCTTCTGTATAACACAGATCTGTTTTTGGTACCAACTTTATCCCGGGCGACATTCCCGGGCGACATGTCGCCCGGGAAACCTACAACTTTGTCGTTTAGCGCAAAATGGCGCCATAACAAAAAAATTGGAGGGTCTTTTCAGCAAATATAAAAACGTTTCCCGGGCGACATGTCGCCCGGGAAAAGGTTTATCAAAATTATAATTTTTTATAAACCTTTTCCCGGGCGACATGTCGCCCGGGAAAACTATTATTAAAAATTATAATTTTTACCAAAAGTTTTCCGGGAAAAGGTTTATCAAAAAATTATAAAGTTTTATAAATCTATCAAAACTATAATTTTGAATAAAGTTTTATTTAAAATTATTTTTTATAAAATATATAATTATTATTTACAATTATTTTTTATAAAATATATAATCGGTTCGTTTCGGCCGGGTCGGTCCGGTTTCTCGGTTCGTTCCGGTCGGTTCGTATATAATTATTATTTAAAATTATTTTTTATAAAATATATAATTATTATTTACAATTATTTTTTATAAAATATATAATCCCCCCCCCGGTCGTTTCGGCGGGTCCGGTCCCGGTTCTCGGTCCGGTTCCTCGGTTCGTATATAATTATTATTTAAAATGATTTTTTATAAAATATATAATTATTATTTACAATTATTTTTTATAAAATATATAATCGGTTCGTTTCGGCCGGGTCGGTCCGGGTTTCTCTCGTTCGGTTCACGGTCGGTTCGTATCATAATTATTATTTAAATTATTTTTTTTATAAAATATATAATTATTATTTAAAATGATTTTTTATAAAATAATATAAAATTTAAAATCGGTTCGTTTTCGGCCGGTCGGTCCGGTTATTCTCGGTTCGTTCCGTCGTTCGTATATAATTATTTATTTAAAATTATTTTTTATAAAATATATAATTATTATTTACAATTATTTTTTATAAAATATATAATCGGTTCGTTTCGGCCGGGTCGGTCCGGTTTTCGGTTCGTTCAACGGATGAGTCGATATGTTATCGTTGTACATTAGACGTTTCATACGGAAGACTGAATGATGTCAGTTGTACATTAGACGTCAACGGATGACTCGGTGTGTTGTCGTTGTACATAAGACGTTCAACGTATGAGTCAATGTGTGATCGTTGTACATTAGACGTTCAACGGATGAGTCGATATGTTATTGTTGTACATTAGACGTTCAACGGATGACTGGATATGACGTCGTTGTACATTAGACGTTCAACGGATGACTCGGTGTGTTATCGTTGTGCATTAGACGTTCAACGTATGAGCCAATGTGTTATCGTTGTGCATTAGACGTTAAACGGATGAGTCAATGTGTTATCGTTGTACATTAAGTTTCAACGGATGACTCGGTGGTGTTGTAGTAGTACATTAGACGTTCAGCGATGAAGTCATTGAGTTATCGTTGTGCCATTAGACGTTCAAACGTATGATTCAACGTGTTATCGTTGTGCATTAGACGTTCAACGGATGAGTCAACGTGTTATCGTTGTACATTAAGACTTTCAACGATGATCTCGGTTGTGTTGACGTTGTAACATTAGACGTTCAGCGGATGAGTCAATGTGTTATCGTTGTGCATTAGACGTTCAACGTATGAGTCAATGTGTTATAGAAGTGCATTAGAGCTTAAACGGAAGAGTCAATGTGTTTATCGTTTGTATCATTAGACGTTCAACGTATGATCAATGGTTATCGTTGTACACTAGACCGTACAGGCGTGATGAGTCAATGTGTTATCTTGTGGCATTAGCCTTCAACGTAAGAGTCAATGTGTTATCGTTGTACATTAACCGTTCAACGGATGAGTCGTCAGATATGTTATTGTTGTACATTAGACGTTCAACGTATAGTCAATGTGTGTATCGTATGTGCATTAGACGTCACGTATGACCAATGTTTTATCGTTGTGCATTAGACGTTTAAACGGATGAGTCAATAGTTATCGTTGTACATTAGACGTTCATAAAAGAAAAAAAGAACATAGTACTGAAACAAAAGATAATAAAAAAAAGGAACCGGAGACTCGTGTGTTATCGTTGTACATTAGACGTTCAACGTATGAGTCAATGTGTTATCGTTGTACATTAGACGTTCAGCGGATGAGTCAATGTGTTATCGTTGTGCATTAGACGTTCAACGTATGAGTCAATGTGTTATCGTTGTACATTAAACGTTCAACGGATGAGTCGATATGTTATTGTTGTACATTAGACGTTCAACGTATGAGTCAATGTGTTATCGTTGTGCATTAGACGTTCAACGTATGAGCCAATGTGTTATCGTTGTGCATTAGACGTTAAACGGATGAGTCAATATGTTATCGTTGTACATTAGACGTTCAACGGATGACTCGGTGTGTTGTCGTTGTACATTAGACGTTCAACGTACGAGTCAATGTGTTATCGTTGTGCATTAGACGTTCAACGTATGAGTCAATGTGTTATCGTTGTGCATTAGACGTTCAACGTATGAGTCAATGTGTTATCGTTGTACATTAAACGTTCAACGGATGAGTCGATATGTTATTGTTGTACATTAGACGTTCAACGGATGAGTCAATGTGTTATCGTTGTACATTAGACGTTCAACGGATGACTCGGTGTGTTGTCGTTGTACATTAGACGTTCAACGTACGAGTCAATGTGTTATCGTTGTGCATTAGACGTTCAACGTATGAGTCAATGTGTTATCGTTGTACATTAAACGTTCAACGGATGAGTCGATATGTTATTGTTGTACATTAGACGTTCAACGTATGAGTCAATGTGTTATCGTTGTGCATTAGACGTTCAACGTATGAGCCAATGTGTTATCGTTGTGCATTAGACGTTAAACGGATGAGTCAATGTGTTATCGTTGTGCATTAGACGTTCAACGTATGAGTCAATGTGTTATCGTTGTGCATTAGACGTTCAACATATGAGTCAATGTGTTATCGTTGTGCATTAGACGTTCAACGGACGAGTCGATATGGTATGGTTATACTCCCGCCAAATACTCCCGCCAAATTCTCCCTCCAAAAAACTTTTTTTTTTACCATAAAAGCAGATATTATTCTCACAATTACCCACAGATCACACACATTCTTACCATCACAACCACAAACATATCACACTGCTATTATGGTGAAGATGGTGCCATATGAAGCTTTTGCGTGTCCTTGTGGATCTGGAGATGTAGTTCTGCGAGAGTCGTATAAACCTAAAACCCGTGGTAAACTATACTATGCATGTCCACGATCAAAGGTGAACAATCACATGCTTTTTTTGTGTAATATATAAATAATGTGGTTAGTTGTAAAAACTTATTAGCTATACTCTTTAACAGCCTCTCGAAGACACTTTCGGATGTAATTTTTTTTATGGAAAGAGGAACGAGTCCGTCTCCTGGTTGGTTCTCCTGGAGCTTCAACGACTCCAATTCATTCTCCAGGATCTTCATCGACTCCAATTTATTCTCCAGGAGCTTCAACGACTCCAATTTATTCTCCAGGATCATCATCGACTCTAATTTATTCTCCAGGAGCTTTAAGAAATGCAGAGTGCTCAAACTGCAAGCACTTGCTTGATAAGATAACGGTACTCGAGGCAATGTTAGAAATGTATAAGAATCCGGAACAACACACACTTAATTCAGCTGCACTACTTCACGAAGTTTACAATGACATGGGAAAACTTGATTTGGAGTAGTTTGTCATTTGGAATGTAATTCGTATGCTTTAAGTGTCTGTTTGTAAGTCTCGTATGATTATCAGTCTAATATGTTTAAGTGTCTGTTTGTAACTCACGTATGATTATCGGTCTTAGACCTCGCTTGTGTTACTACAAGTGGTATGTATAATATTTAACTAAATGAATGTTTGTTTTTGTGTTACTTGACGAATGTGCATCTTGAAAAAGTATACGGTATATCATGTTCAACTATAGAAGGGTAGTGCATATCCTGACCGAACCGAGAAAACGGAGTGCTTTTCTTATATAGTTATTATTTATCAAATATATAATAATTATTTTATAAATAATAATATATAATTATAAAATATATTCTATAAATAATACTGATTTAAAAACTGTATATTTTTTTATTAAAATGTTTCCCGGGCGACATGTCTCCCGGGAAATCTTTTATTAAAAAAATATATACAGTTTTATATATATTAAAAACTGTGTAATTTATTATTAAAAAGATTCCCGGGCAACATGTCGCCCGAGAAATTTTAAAACACGTTAATTAACACTAATCACAACCCTTAAACATTCACGTGAATTATTTTTTTTAATAAAAACTTTCCCGGACGACATGTCGCCCGTGAAAGATGAGCGGGAAAAATTGCCGCCAAGATTTTCGTTGATGTTTTGGTCAAATTTTATACCAACTTATCCCGGGCGACATGTCGCCCGGAATAACTTCTTCGAACTTTGACTAAAAAGTCTATCAGAATTTGTGTCACGTCGGACAGACTTTTGTCGTTTAGTGGGTTTTCCCGGGCGACAAATGTTCGCCCGGGAAAACTTCGTCACCTGTTCTACTTTTTCTTGTAGTGATATCAGCTTTCGAACCAGTATAGATTAAAACCACATCATATCACTTCATAGTTGATTACTAGAAAACCGGATAAACCTTACACACTGGATTGTTTATTTGAGCACGATCATGAGTGATAAGATAGTGAATCTCCAAGTGGCATGTACGTATCTTGTGGTTAGGAGGATGAGTTAGGAACCCTTCCACATACGTAGATTCTACCGCTGTAAGTGTAGGCTCATTTATGTCTCCCTTTTCATGAGTTAACAAACGAAATAAATGTTAAAATTAGTTATAAATGCCGATAACCACTTATACTAAAATAAATACTACGTAGGATGGTCACATTTGTTCATCTCAGTATAACATGTGATATTAGTGTCTTATCATCTTAAAAATTTAAAAACACTAAAAGAGGTTTAACAGACTTGCATGAAAAAACACTTCTTAACCGTTCACTTCAAAGCTTAAACGTGCACATTTTATATAGAGAAAGAGAGATGGCGATAAAAATCTGAAAATTAAACTTTCTAAGAAACTTCCCATCTTTACACTGTTCAAGAATCAATCTCAGCTTGGAACATATTTGGTTGGTTTTTTATTCAGTGCCTAAAGTTTTAATGAAACTTAGAAGATCATCAGATTAATAGTTAGTTAAGCAGGAAAGAGGCATAAGTTCAAGGACCGGAAACACAATCCTCGAAGTCTGCAGTGCTATTAAACCATGTTTTTCATAAATATATGTATGATAATGATACTACAGTAGTATATTTTAAATTTCAGATAAAAGTGTGAATTTCAGCGTCACCTCGTACCCGTCATTACACTATGTTTATCAAATTTTCTTTTCAACGGAAAAAAGAGAACTCGAGAGGAAGTATAAAAATTTCTTCATGTTTCAAGTTTTTTTCTTTTTTAAAGAAAAGACGAGGAAAGTAAATTATGTCAACTTTCATCTTTTAATTTTCTTTTGAAATTGTGGAGAAATGGTTTTTAGGAGTAATTTGGTTCCATCCTCCTTTTATTTCCGATTAGGTCAAGTTTTTTTGTTTTTTTTTTCTCTATTTTTTACCCTCTTCATTTATTTATTTGTAGTATCTTTAGATTCATGATTAGGAGTTGATAAATGAGAAACAAATGTAAGGAATAACATAAGTGAGCATCACATTTACATTCATTTGTCAATGGTTTTTTTAGGGCGTTTCCCCATTTGTTTTTGTAGCCTATTTGTTGTGATGAGATTTTTAAGGTTTTTTTAGTATTTTTAGTACTGTTTTATAAGAGAGGTGGCAAACAGGCCGGGTCGGGTTGGTTTGGGTCATGAGGCAAACGGGTTGGGTCGGGTCAACCCTTTACATTTCTTTTTGTGACAACCTAATAATATCAAATGCTCTTACTTATTGTATTTCTCGTTTCACGTTTTTAATATTGGCAGCAACACGACAATCACATACGGGGCACAAGATAGTTCTCCATTTCCAATATTCTGCAAATACATGTCACTTTAAATTCTTGTTTGTCGCCTACATTTTGTCATATCATTTCCAACTTCTTTACAATAACACCTCACAACAATGTTATTACATGAATCACAATAAATACAGAGATGAAACAACTAAATTTTGAACTATTATTAAATCAAATTTCACTTCATATCCTTTAAAAAGCAAAGTTTGAGTACTTATAAATCGAAACAGAATAACTAACTTAAACCAGTGGTTTGGCGTATCTCCTTGTTTACTCCTAAAATAATCAGATAGAGTTGGTGCATTTTTGGTCTTGTGATATGGTGCGTTTTTTCACTTTTAGTTTAAAATTCAAAAAAGTTATGTTTTTGTCTAAAAGGTATAGTTTCGTTTCACTTTCGGTCCATTTCTACTAACACCGTTAGTTTGACTACGTTTGACCGTTAGTTAAGAGGATATTTTTGTCTTTTGATAACATTAGAACAAGAAAATACAGATGGGTCCCACAAACTTACATTTTTTTATTAAATAAAAAATACTCTTTTTTTCCATTATATTATTTTCATACTTTTTCTTTTTTATCATATACACAAAATACATCACTTTCTCTTTCATTTTTCACTCTAATAAACACCACTTTGCCATCATCTCCATTCTAGATCCTTATAACCCGCCGCGCACAACCAACCACCGTAACCAACCACCACCAACAGTAGCGAACAACCACCGCAACAACCGCATCAAATATCTTGCGTAGAAAGAGCCCGAAGATGGTCTTGACCCCTCTGGGTCAGAAAGGATGGTGGTAAACTATTTGCGTGACCAGGCGGTCAACAGATCTGGCAAGTCAACGGGGTTGATTATGTTGTTTGCCGACGAGGGTGGTTTATGATATTGGGCGTCACCAGTTGAAAAATAAGAGCTCAGTGAGTGTCTTTGTGATTATAGCAAACCAAGAAATAAAGGATTTTGATTTTATGATGATGTTTATCTCTTTGTTTGATTTATCTGATTGTGTCAATAGTGATGATATATGAACATATAAATCATTTAAGTTTTACAAGTAGTATACATAATTTTGGGCTAGCAATGGGAAAACCAATTCATGCATTAACTAAGCATTACATACGTATACTAATGATATCCCAGCACTCAAAACATAATTAGAATTACTAACCAAGAGGTGGATGATGCGAGCGCTCGAAAATCTATATAACATGAGATTTAATAAGTTTTAAGCAAAGACGATTAAGATAGGGCATATAACGAAGATTATGAACTTAACATTAGCCTTACCTAAGCACGAACCCACGAAATTAGACACTTAGCAAGCAAACCGCAATGATGGTTTTGAGAGAAAAAGGAAAAAGAGTTTGATTGAGTTTTGACAGGTTTGACTTGGTCAAAACGCAACACACATATATACCTACTTTCAATTTTCAGATAATAACACATATGGCCCCTCTCCTTTTTCCTTTTGGGTACATATAAGATCCTAATCTTGCATATAAATGGACATATTTGAACCTTTCTGAGTCAACACCAGTTTAACTCCCCCTTAATCCATAACCGCGTTAGTTACCATACCTTTTTGTGTTTAAAAAAACGTCTGTTAGATGTCATGAATTTGAAAAACCACTCTCTCCCTCAATCAATGACTTGTTTTCTATTTAAAGAGTTGTAGTCGTTGATTGAGTGTCAAATTATGAAAAACCCAGTCGATTGATTTCAAAAGCCCATTAAGCCTCCAATGTGAATCCAAATAATTTTCTAAAGAATCATAGACGGAAAATTATAAGGATAAAAGAAGATTTCTCTTCTTAATCAAGAAATAATGCACTGAAGCGTACATTAGATCGAGGTTGCAAGGATATAAAGTAATCCATGCCCGGGAGAAGTTAATCACCCGTTGTTAGGAACAACCATCTTTTTGGCGACGAACTTTCCTTAGTTTGAGAAGCGGGTTGCAGTCTGAAATAACTACAAGCCATAAAGACATGTTTTGAAAGGTTTAAACTTTCGGTCGAGCCCCCGTTTATTTTCATTAAAGACCCGTGCATTAATGAATGTCATATTCCAAGGACCGTAAGTTATCGATAAAACGGAAGACATTCTTGAAGAAAACATTTTTGGCATTTTCTATTTTCTGATTTTTTTATGGATTTGTGATGTTTTTATATTTATGTATTTTCTTTTGGTTTAAGTATGTACATAGTTACATAGGATACTTGAAGCCAATCCATTACTCATCCCTGAAACTTTTGAGTGTCTCCGTCTTCATAACACTTCATGCCAAGTCTTAGAAGAATGAATCGAAACGTTCCATGGGCAAGCGCCTTTAGTGAATATTAACTGCCGATTGATCCGTCTGGTCCTCAACGAAAAGTAAAACTTTAACCAACTCAATTTTTCCAATTGTTCTCTAAGAAATGAAGTCGTATGTCGATGGTGTTTAGACCGAGTGTTGAACGTTTTGCATGCAGCAAAGAGCTATGGCACTCTGTTGTCCACAGTACAAAAGGGATGTCGATAGAAAGCAAAGCCATAATCTTATAATTGAGACCGGCATCCATAATTTGGGGCACAGCAACAGACATCAAATATGTATTCATCCTTCTGTAGACGAGATGGACGGCTAGTTTGCTCTTTGATACCAGCGTGACTAACTTATCACTAAAGGAAACTGAGCACTGCCAGATGTACTTCTGTGAGTATCCTAACACCTGCCATGATCTGCGACTGCGTATGCAGTTAGTGCTATGGCGGTGTCTTCGGGATACAAAAGACCAATTGAAGGTTCCATTGGAGATACCAAAGACCCTTTAAACTGCCTCAAGTTGCTTTTTAGTGGGCCTAATTGATATCTATCTCACATGCACACAACAATACGAGTCAGGTCTACTGGCGGAGGTACATTAGGGACCCAATCATTGGCTGCGTAATATTATTTGGTCTGGTCAACACGGGGTCCCTGAGAGGTCCTCCATCCAGTTGTTTCGCTCTACATAAGAGTGTCAACTAGACACTTTTATGAAGAGCAAATTTCTTTAAAATCTCATTGCATACTTTAGGTTTGATTAATGAAAATGCCTCTAGAGATATTGAGAAATATTTGTAAGCCTAAAAAAATGATATTTGACCCCATCATCGACATTGAAATTTAGAACTCGTATTCATTATGAAAAATATCACAATCTTTGTGTCCGGTCGAGGCAAATATGATAACATCACATATATTTGAACATGAAGATGTGGTTCCTGTTTTTCCTGAATGAACAAGGTTGATCGATGACAACCCTTTGAAGAACCTTGTGCAGAAGAAACTTGACAAAGTGTACATATCATATCATGCCCGGGAGCCTGTTTAACCCGTTACTAGTGCTTCTTCAGAGGATAGACATGATGTGGACATTCTGGGTTAACAAAGCCTTCCGGTTGGTGGACATAGACTTCTTCTTTAAGCTCGCCATTTAAGAATGCAGTTTTCACGTCCATTTGATAAACTGTCATGTTTTTGCTGGCGGCATGCAATGAATATCCTGATTGCATTAAGCTTTAACGGGCGAAGGATCCTTTCAAATCTAGACCTTCTTCTAGACTAATCCTTTTGCTGCAAGACGTGCCTTGTTTTTCAACACTTCAACATACTCATCAAGTTCACCTTTATAAATCCCCCTTGAGAGCAATAACATGGCACTGTCCTTGGAGGTGGTACTTAAATTCCATACTTCCAGTCGATCAAAACATGATTTCTTCTTGCATGGCTTGAAACCAACAGTCTTCAGTAGCTGCATATTTGAAGTTTTTCGGTTCGACTTTGGACAGTACGGAATTATAGAAGCACCACAAAGCATCCGTAGCAAGCTGTTTCCGAGTAGATACCGGTCGAGAGGGATCCCAATATGTTTAAACGAAGAGGATGAGAGTTCGGTCCATTTCGATATTTCATGAGATAAGTGGATTGGTTGGGTTCTGGCATCATGATTTCCCCAGATGATGAAGCTTCAGAGGTTGGATCTGGGGCGAACACATTAACAAATGGTTCGGGATCAGCTGCAGCAAATGGATTAACTTCTGCATATTGCTCACAACTTACACCATGATGTACCAAAGAGGAATGATGATCCAATGGTGATGATATATGACTTCCCGATGGTGCGTCGAGATCAATAGAAATAGACACTGATGGACCTGTAGGAATGACCGGGTCTTGTACTACATTAGGAATAGGATCCTGACGGATACCCGGTGGATTAAAATATTCATCAAACATAGGTTGGAATAACATCTCCAATTCTTATTTGTAGGAGTACATATGGTATAGCAGGAGCAGGATTGGGGTAAGAGCCCAGAAACTTATAGGTCTAGGCGTCAACAGGCTAGGAGCGGGTCCTGGACTGGATTGTACAGGAGCCAGTTGCTCAGTTAGCTCATCGAATTGAACGTGAATAGTTTCCATGATTTGTCGGGTTCGCTTGTTGTAGATTCTGTAACCTTTTCTGCTCGGTGCATATCCAATGAAAATTCCAATATCAGCCCTTGGTTGTAGTTTTCCAAGATTCTCGCTGTCATTTGTAGGGTAACAAAGAGCACCAAAGACCCGGAAAAATATGAGATCAGGCTTCTTATTGTGTACTAGCTCATATGGGGTTTTGTCGTGACGTGTGTGAATAAGGGAACCGTTTTGGGTATAACAGGCAGTAGCCACAGCTTCAGCCCAAAGAAGCATTGGTGCCTTTGAGAAGATTAGCATTGTCCGAGCTGCCTCGACAAGAGTTCGGTTCCGTCTTTTGACAACACCGTTCTGCTGTAGAGTCCTTGGCACTATCTTTTGGTGAAAGATTCCAACGCTTTCATAATAATCATACAGAGTCTTGTTGACAAATTCAGTTCCATTGTCGGTGCGGATGAGTCTGACAGTTTTGTTGAGACCGACTTGTATTTGCTTCAGAAATTTGATGACAACCGTTGTTGTTTCATCCTTTGATCTCAGAAACTTGACCCACATAAACCGAGAGTAATCATCGACGATTACCAAGATGTATTTCTTCCCATTAATAGTTTGCACACGCATCGGTCCACATAAATCCATATGAAGGGTGTTTAGAACTTCCAAATTGGTGTTTTTAGTTTTGGGTTTGTGGGTATGCTTTTTGCTCTTTCCTAATTGACATGCAGAACAAAGATGATCTTTTTCAAACTTCAATCTAGGTAATCATCTGACAAGGTCTTTTCTTGCAAGATCATTAATGGTACCGAAGTTCAAGTGATTTAAACGCCGATGCCATAACCATGATTTCTTAGAGGCTTTGGATAGCTGCAAATTGGGGTAGGGACTTCATCATGTCTTCAACAGAGATTGTGTATTAATTTAGAACCACGAGACCCTTTAAGTAATTCAACACCATTCGTATCATGAACATAACAAGAATGCTTCCTGAAAGCAACTTCCAAATCTGAATCACAAAATTGACCGACTGAAAACAAATTATGCACAGTCCTTCATGTAGTTATTCCCTCGTTATTCATATCACCAATGACATAATCTCCATAACATAAATAGCACCAAAGTGAGCATTCGAATTAACGTTTCGATAAACTTTTTTAAGAAATTCTTGCGCTGAGCGGTCCCCGTCATTGGTTTTGAGCAGCCTGAGTCTATATTCAAAGGATATTTGTTACGACCTGCATTTGAAAAACAGAAGAATTATAGAGAGTTGGAAAATGGGATCCCCAATGTTGTGGGTTCGATTGGTTTGCACAAGCAATGGCTGACATTCCTGTAATTTTAGTTAAACCTGTTAGAGGCACTGATCTCTTAGGGTGATATGTTCTTCCTGTGGGTCTCCATGGAATAACCAACATTCGTTAAGTGTTTTGCCAGTTGGTTTCTAAATTTTGTTTGATACATTTAGGTTTCCATTGTGTAACGTGCTTAGGTTTCCAACTTGTTTAGCATGACGCACATTCATTTTAACTTTGGGGTATGCTTTAACAGAGTGCAAGTAAGTGCAACACACACATCATGATTAGATGAAAATTACAATTTGTTACAAGTTTGGCACACAGATTGAGATTTCGAATTAATTACAGTGACGCTTAGAGTAAACTAGAATCAAACATGATCGGTGATTTTCAATACTGGAGTCTAATTGTCCTAAGGTGGGTTTCTACTTTCTTCCAGCTATCACTTTGGCTGGCTGGGATCCTGTGTTTCTTGAGAATGCTCCTAGGCTGAGACTCGCTTGCTTCACAGTGCAACTGTTTACTCGTGACAGGAGGAGGCACAGGACATTAGGACTTATGAGTGTGCATTGGCTTACATGTTTGTGTGTCATTGCTACTTGGATGTTGCAATTGGGTCCTCCAAGGTAACTTGCTTTTCCTCAGGGGTTTATGTGTGGATTTGCTTCTTATCTTGGTGAGGAAGACTTTGGAAAGGCTGCAAAACATTATTTCTAAGAGTTCCTGAGAATGCTTAGTGTAACGGCAGGCAAATGCGAGTGATCTATCTAAAGGTCTTTCAACTTTGGATTTTCTTCTACGTTTTCGAAAGTGTATATACACTTTCCTTCTTAGAGCCTAATGATAAACTAGATGAATTCCCTATTGTTCCTATTGCGAGGGGGAATAGGTTCAATATCTATAGCATACTTTCCTGGTGCAAGTACGTTTGGTTTAACCTGATTTGTAGTGACAAATGAGGACCGTATTATGTAGTTGGGGATTGAGATTTAATTTTCATTTTTTAAGGGAGTATCTGTTCTGTATGCTTAGCACGCTGTAATCTTGACGAATTCATACCGTTTCTTAGTAGTGTTGGGGGGCTTTAAAAATTCTTTTTTGCTTTTTCTGCCTTAATGCTCATTTTTGTTTTGAAGACCATGACCTTTTCAGTTAATTATGAGATCTGAAAGTCTCGGGCCCTAAAATCAAGTGTTCGGTCTAGTTCACTACTGGTCTCCTTAAGTTGAGATATTTCCATTTTCAGCTTTTGGATGACATTGTCTTTTCCTTGAAGTGAAGCTTTCATTTGACCGATCACAAAAACTGAGTTAAATCAGAAGTATCTATTAAGGAATGAAGTCGGGTTTATTATCGAAAACTTTCTTTATGGTTTTGATACTTTAAATGTAAGTTCAGGTGATTTACCTCAAGATTGGAAAACCGTTTTTAAAAGTTCGTTATAATTATCCTTGTGGTTAGTATCAACGTAAATTAGAAAGCTTGTTCAAGTTCCAGACAACGGCTTTGAAAATCATTATGAGCTTTTGATTTTTCGGTAATCTAGGATGCATTAAGCTTAGAATTCGATGCAACATAAAACACTTCATTAAACAAGCAATCTGCAAATTATATTATCAGCGTTCGAGAAGAAGGTTTGTCCGTTTCAATCGCATCTGTTTCCTATCAATAAAACTTTGGTCAAGTTCAGCTTCAAACTCATCTAAGCATCACTCATTTCTTTATCTTTCTTTTGTTGGAGCTTTTTTAATGCTCCTCAAATGTTCTTGAAGAGTTTTGAAAAAATGGAATAACCTCCGGAGTGGTGGTAACATGTCTTGGTTTGTCAAAACCCTTTCCCCTACAGTGATCACAGTTGGTGTAATTCTCTTTTTTCTATGTTTTCTCAATTTGAAAAAGTTTGTCTATGTTGTAAATATGGTATTTTTCACTTGACTTTTGGGTTGGATTAGTACCTGGGGGTACAAGCATGCAGGTGTATTTGGAGGATAACAGTCAAGCTTTGACTAGGTCTGGGTGTTCTGCTCTTTGAGAGCTTCAGCTTTCATCTCTAACAATATTGAGACCATAATAATTTTCTTGGGTGTCAAATTGTTTACCTGTGGTTTTTGTGAGGTCGCTAAAAAATTCTCTTCGAGAAATTAGGCGGTGTGGATGTTGACCTTATTTTCACCACATGCATTAGCTTTCATTTTTTTCATGCATTTTCTTCCTAGAATTTCAGATTGTTCTAGGGTCTCACACAGTCACGTACTAGGCCGGTGATGATTGGGTGTGACAATTACATGGACCAAATACAGGGCAGGCGGAACTTGCCTTTGCACGATGTTGACATAGGGGGTTCTTTTAGCCAATGGCTTCCTTATTCACTTCATCATAATAAGACCTAGGTTTACACTTCATGTGAACTGTTGGAATAGACTGAGCCTTGTTTGAATAGCTTATCCTCGAACATTATCTTTTTAAAGCCTTTAAGTCTAAAAATTCTTCAAAGGTATTTATTTTCTTTCTGTTTTAATTAAAAATCTTTTCAACGATCGTAACTTCATCTACCAACATTAAACTTGTTATGTTGGATGGTAGATGCATGATTGCAATTTTACAGAATGAAGTACTTTTTCAAATTCTCTTCCTTAAATATTTACGGTCACAAATAAACTATCCTTTGTCTGTCATCAATCTTTTGTTCCGTTCAGTGATTCAAAACCTGGCCCGTCTTTCATAAAGTTCTTCTTGCATCCTTATATGTGCTAGTTCAGCTTTTAACCAAAGTATTAATATTGTATCCCTGGGTATGTATGAGAGACAGATAGGCTCTTTAGATTTGCAATTTCGATTTAATCTTTCCATAACTTATGCATCATTTGGAACCATAGATGCATTAGTTTGTACACCGGTACTGCGTTTTTGTCCTTTACATACAGCTCATAAGGAGTCATTATTATATCAATCATATTAATCAGCATGTGAGTCAACAACGTGGTTTTGATTGATACATTCTGAATCTCTTGATCGTCATGATGATACACAAAACAACATCTTGATAGTGATCTATTGTTCGTTGTAACTTAGGATAAGTCGTACTGAATAATTAAGACGGACGGCTTCATCATAAAATGATCATGCAGATGATGATTCGCATGAACAAGTTTGTGCCGTGGTAGCATCATCAACATCAGAATCTCGCATCACAGGTCATCAGCTTGAAACAGTTATCCACATTGAGAGCTAAGTCTTGAACAGGTTGATTCATCTACCATCTATCAATTAGCTTTGTCCACTCACCAGCTAGGGAACAATAAGTATGCTCTTCATCAAGATACCCCATTCTCTTGGAGCTTGCATCAGCAACATCTTGGTCTTTAAGTATAGGAATGTTTTGTGGAGCTTGGGTTTTTGATGTGCAGTTTCTCGCTATGTGACCTTTCCCGTATGCGTTGTAGCACTTAAACCTGCTCTAGCTTGGACCTGGATTAGCATTCCCCACCCTGTTCTTTGCTTCTCCCTTAACCAATGCACCTGTCTCCCAGTGTATTATTACCCTGTCCTCTGTTCTGTCGACCCTGAACATTCTGAACAACCACCCTGCCGTCTTGTACTGTAGCTTGATTCCTTGGGTTCGATGAGGTTCTGAGTGATTGTTGTATATGTTTTGAGGAAGGAAGCGTATTATATGACTGGAGTGAGTAAGAAAGTGTGTTGGTTAGGTTCTTCGATATTAGGTTTTCATGTTGGAGAAAGTCCCAATCAGATTGTGAGGGGATTGTCAGCAGAATGTGGTTGATGATATGTGGTGGGGTGGATTCAGTTGGATGACTGAGAATGATAATGTTGGGTGAAACATTGAATCAAGGCATGGGATCAAATATTGTTTGTGTGAGACGTTCCAACTTCATTGTTCTCAGTTGGCATGGCTCATGTTGCCTTCAGGTAGCTTATAGTTGATCAAAGTTTGATTCCTTCAATCCTTTGTTAAGTTTCACTGCTATAACAAATCTTACCCCATTAAGTGAGCATGTTATTCCAAACTTGGAGTTCACTGTATTTTTGACATTGTCATTCTTGATTGTCCGCATGTCATAATGAGCTTGGAAAAACGGACATAGGTAGTATGGAATGGTTTTCTCTTTGTTCTGACGAAAGTGTTCAAAGTCATATACAGTTGTTGATTATCGGTCTTCTTTTGTTAAATTCCGATCCTTCCAAAAGTATCTTCACTTGTCACACATGTCCTTTGCAAATCAGTGTAATGATTAATTAGTGGAATAGATATCTTTTGTAGGACCTTGAAGTATGTTGTTTGTTGCCAGTGTCCGGGATGTCGCATCTGTACTATCACTTCTAATCCCGTTGACGCTCGAATAAACTAGAGCGTCGTTACAGGACTAGATGATTAGACTTCAGTTCCTTCAGTAATGATTCCTAGCGTGTGTGGTACCATCTGATATGGTCCATTCTTCAATTGACTTTATGTTGTTTACCTATTCTCCTTTCCCCGACAATATTAACTCGACTTAGTTGTTGCCATGACGCATAAAGTCAAGCCGTATCGAGCATAGGTGGTCGGGTATCGGAACCTGGCACATTGGACTGTCCTTCTGAAGATTAGTTTAGTGATTACTTGTGATAGGATTAAGTTGAATGATCTATGATTATTGATTGTATGTTAAAGTGTGATTGTTTGTTGGTTTTAAGGTGCTATGTTGTTTGATTGTGAATTTGGTTGGTTGAATTAATGTTAAAAGTAGTGAAGTTTTGTCAAAAGGCAATGAATAATCTTGAGTCAAAACGCAATGAATAGTCTTGATCAAAACGCAATGAAGAATCTTGAGTCAAAACGCAATGAAATATCTTGAGTTAAAACGCAATGAACATTCTTGAGTCAAAACGCAATGAACATTCTTGAGTCAAAACGCAATGAAATGTCTTGAGTCAAAACGCAACCAATTAAAAAATTGGGAAGAGTATCCATAGTCAAAACGAAAAATGTCTTCAAAACGCAACCTGTGTAGTCAAATCGCAATCACCAAACGCAAATCTTTAAGGTCAAAACGCAACGATCAAAACGCAACCTCTAGGTCAAAACGCAACCTCTTGGTCAAAACGCAACGATCAAAACGCAACCTCTAATAAGACAAAACGCAGTACAATAGTACTATACAATACGACAAAACGCAATGTACTTTCTTCACCAAAACGCAACCAAGAATGCCTCAGAAGGTCAAAAAGCAACGAAGAAAAATACGAACTTTTTCACCTAAAAACATCTAAAAATCACCATTTTGAACGTTTTCACTTGATTTCTTTTGCACAACTTGGTCCTAGAAGGTCTATAACAACACTATAAAAACACTAACTCTAACATCAAAAACATGTAAATCAAAGAGTTGTCAATAATAAGACAATAAACCCTCCAAAAAACCAAACTTTTGATCTAAATAACCAAGGAAAGCTAACACAATTCTAACTAATCATCCATGTGCTCTGATACCAATTGCTAGTATCAATGATATCATATTCACACCAAGCAAGAGATGATGGGTTGGCTACTTAATATTAGAGAGAGAAAGTGATATTTCTAGAGAGAGAAAGTGCAAGATAATGTATTATCACTAAATGAACAACCAACCCCTTCCAATGGCAGGAAGGGGGTTTATATACATGTGTTTGTAAGCTCTATGGGCTTGGGTATGGGCTTACAAGTGGGCTAAAGGCCCGGCCCAATACTACTAGTCATACGTTTACTTTCTAACTACGAGCTTTGTTATACTAAACAATACACGGGGGTGACCGAGTCTTTTTCATAATCCTAACAAAATGTTCATTAAATACCAAACGTTCATCAAATACTCGACGTGTTCATCAATACCCCGCATAACTATAAAAAAAGAGGAATGCTACACTCACAAAATTTTTACAAAAAATAATCCACATAATGATGTGTAGGTTAATTTGTAGATGTAAATATGTGAAAAGAATCAAAAGTATGAGAGATAAGACTAAGGGTGTGTTTGATTTGCTTCCATGAATCACAATCGGTATGAGCTTTGGGATATAGAGCTGGAATGGACAATGAATTCAAATCAATGGTTTCATTCCCATTTCTTGGTTGTTTGGGATTGATTAAATAAGTTAGGGTTATTATTAATTTTTTTCTTTATTTTAAGTTTGTATATAGCAACACGAAAAATTCCCTATAAAAAACTTCTTTAAAAAGCAATTTACTATTTAACAATGTTCATTTTAAAAACTTCTTTACCAAAAATACATTATTCAAAATAAGTTAATTGATATATTAATTCAAATCAATATAGATATTGTATATAAAAAAATATATACATATACTTTTTTGTTATTGTGTGAAAAAAAAATGATTCTATGATAGATTGGACATGAGCCAAATTGATGGGGTATACAGTATGTCATATAATTAACTATCATACTCATAGTAAAATTTCAAATTAAGCAAACAAACATTTTATTTCGGAATGAAACCATTCCTGCATTCCGATAATCATATACCAAACGCACCCTAATAGTTTTCATGCCACATCATTATGTGGATTTATTTTTGTAAACATTATGTGGATCTGGCATTTCTAAAAAAAATAATGATCCTGTGACATTTTAGACTTTTTAGTAAGGGGCTGACTTTTATTTGATCATCTAGCATTCTAGCATAATAAGTATGCATAATTAATTTCCGTAACTAAGTACGTAACTGACTTCGACTAATGTATATGCATATGCTCCAAGGAAATAGATTTTTGTGTGTATATAACAAGCAAAGATATCCGCGCGTTGCTGCGGGCTTTAATTTTTCGCGCGTTGTTGAGTGACGTTAATTTTTTATTTTTATTTATTTAATTTTCTTTTGTTTTTTTCGCGCGTTTTTTTTATGTTTAATAGTGTAAGTTTATTTTTTCCTGCGCGTTACTGCGGGGCGTTAATTTTTCGCGCGTTGTTGCGTGTCATTAATTCTTTTTTTTTTCTTTTAATTTTGTGCGAGTTTATTTTGTCGGTCTCATATTTAATAATGCGGGTTTACTTTTTCAGTATCATGTTTAGTAGTTTTTTTTATGGTCTTACGCGTTGTTGCGTGGCGTTAAAATTTTATTTTTTTTATTTTTTTCTTATTTTTTTATTTTTTATTTTTTTTGCAAATTTATTTTTTTGGTCTCATGGTGTAAAATGACACTGTTTAAGTCAATTCGGAAATGTTACCACGGGTATTTTTTTATCTGAATGCGTCGGTACTTTTGTAACATTTTTTTCCTCCCTATTTTGTGCCAACAAATTTAAAAAAAAAACTAATTGGGCAGGCCCAAATTTTTGAGCTAAATTTTTTGAGCTTCTTTTATAGCTACAGTACTTAAAATGAACAGTAAATGCAAAGTCAACGGATCTCAAACGATATAATATATATAATATTATTCTTGCAAGAATGACAATGCCAGCCATAATAAGCTGATAATTTCCACATAAGGCTACAACACCTGGAAGGTTGAGAGTAGGTTGTCTATTCGGTCGGGTTGGTAAGGGTTCGGGTCAACGTGTCGGGGCCTAGTCGGGTCGAGGGCTTTAAAAAATAATATGCCCGAACCCGACCCTATTTGAACTCGGGTTAGTCGGGTTCGGGTCAAACGGGTCGGGTCGGGTCAAGTCGGTTTCGGGTCTGCCCTATTTATAAAATTTTATTAGTTTTATTAAGAAATTTTGAATTTTTATTAAGAATTTGAATTTTATTAACAAAATTTTAAAAAAAAAAAAAAACTTAACTCGGATCAGTCGGTTTGACCCGAACCCGAATAGCAAGTATATGAACCCGATACAGACACTTATTTCGTATTTGGGTTTGTAGGGTTGACCCGACTTCAACTTTGATACCAGGATTAACCCTACCCGATAAGGTAGGGTTGGGGTTCGGGTTCGAGGTCGGGGTCAGGATTATTGACACCCCTTAGTTGAGAGTCGTGGATAGAGACAAAATGGAGGGTAGACCTTTCTTATAGCGGACAAATTTGATTATATTTATAATAGTAGTTATGGCATTAAGCTATAATACATGTGATAATTTCTAAGATGATTTTTATTTTCTAAAGAAGTTTAAATCCTCGTACTTACAGTTTAGTTGATTTGCAGAACCTAGATAGATGTCCTGCCCTGTACTGCTAGGACCCTGGAGTGGCTTTTGAAAATGTTACAATTTTTGGTGCGTCTTTTGACATTAAAGATTTTTTGGACTTAACTTCCACTTGAGTTTGCTTTGAAGGACCTACAAATAAATTTTATTATAATTAGATTGTAGAATAATAATGCATGTAAAGTGTGCACTTAAAGTATGTCATGTGTCATTGATGACTAAACAAACGGGTCACTCACAGGGGCGAACTCAGGATTTTCAAGAGGGTGTTGCACAATTTTTTTTCTCATAAGTATTAAATTTTTTATTCAAATGCTATATAAATAGTAAAAATGAAAAACTAGTCAATAAAGTACATTATCTCTAACTATTGAACTCTTCGACGTTTCGAGCCTTGAAAGCACTTCACCACGTCTTCATTTGTAACCTTTGCAAATAATTCTTTTTCTATGTTACAAATTAAAGCATCATTCAGATAATTTTCACCCATTCGGCCATTCTATAAGAAACGTTTTAAATAAAAATAAGCAAATAATCATACTATTAATGTAAGGAAACAGTTACACTTTTATTAAAAAATCCAGATTATAATAAATATAATTACATGTAAATGAATAACAGAAAAATAATTGAATAACATAAAAATAGATACAGACACTATTATAAACAAGAATTAAATAAAACAATGAAATAACAAAAAGACTTATTAGATCGCCAGCAAGAAAATACTAGCACGTGTTTGACACGCTTAGCATTAACATTAACAAACTGCCTGAAATATCACATTTTCAAATGTGTACTTCATATGCTAGAAATCAATAATAATTATTGATTCGGATGTTGTAAAATCCTAAAGTGAAATGTGCCTCTATTTATCACCAATTTAGAGTTCTCCAAAGTGTTGTGATTGTTGCTGCAGTTGTTGCTGCAACTGTTGTGATTGTTGCTGCAGTTGTTGTGATTGTTGTTGCAGTTGTTGTTGAATCGCTTGTAAGGCTTGCAAAAGTGCGGTATTATCGGTCATGATCGCTAATTTTTTGTGAACAGTGTGATGAACAGTAACAGTGCGATGAACAGTGATTTTTTTGAGAAGAACAACTAAAAAAAGAATATAAGGAACAATCGGGGAAAACCCGAATTGATAAAAGATAGAGTTCGAGAGTGGTGACCTGATGTTAATTTGGGAGAGACCCAAATTGAACGTGGCTCTGATTACCACCTGATGTAGGACAGCGGAAGGCTGGTTGATTAGTTCACAGCAAACGCTAGTGAACAGGAGAATTTGCAGACGCAAATAACCTGATGTTTTCTTGACTTCACGAATAGAGAAGAACAAAAGTTGAATTTGAGATTTATTAATAAAACTGAATGAATACAGAATGCTGGAGCGCGGTTTATATAGACCTAGAATCATAATCCTAAACCAACTAAAATTAAAAGTTTCCTAATTAATAAAATAAAGATAAACTTAAGAAAATCCTTGTTGACCAAGTAATAATCTTTTCCAGATTTACTTGGATTTCTTTCCAGATTTACTTGGATTTTCTTGTTCTCCAAATCTTAATCTCTTTCCAAATTATCTCCTTCATCATTCTCTCCCACTTGAAAAGGACTCGACCTCGAGTTCTCGCTAGGATAAAGATGTGCATCAGGAGAATGATAGTCAACCAAATCTGAAACGTTGAAGGTGTTGGAGATTGCCATGTCCTTAGGTAAGTCAACTACATAGGCATTGTCATTGATTTTCTTCAAAATTCGACAAGGAACAATCTTTTTCCTCTATAACTTGTTGTATGTTCCCACTGGAAAATGTTCTTTTCGTAAATGTACCATAACAAGATCACCTTCTGCATAAATCTTAGTCTTGCGATGCTTGTCCCTGTCCTCTTTATATTTAGCATTAGAAGCTTCAAGTTTGAGTCGGACATCAGCTTGAATAGCTTTAATCTTTTTAGCAAAATTCTCGGCAGCAATGCTGTAACCTGGAATTTTTAGTAAAGGAACCAAATCAAGTGTGTGGTTTGGCGGCGTCTGGTACACAACAGAAAATGGTGTTTTACCTGTTGAACGATTGACCATGTTATTGTAAGCAAATTCAGCAGGAGCTAAACAAAGATCCCATTGTTTTGGGCGATCACTACACGTGCATCAAATGATGTTCACCATAGTCTTATTGACAACTTCTGTTTGCCCATCAGTTTGAGGGTGGAATGAGCTGCTATATTGCAAGCCAGTCTCAAAAAGTCGCCATAAAGTGCGCCAAAAGCAGGACAAGAATTTAGTGTCTCTATCGGAAGCAATAGTCTTTGGTACCCCATGAAGCCGAACTACTTCCCGTAAGAAAATTCTAGCGATATGTGACGCGTCTGATGTTTTCTTGCAAGGAAGAAAATGCCCCATTTTTGAAAAACGATCAACCACCACGAATACTGAATCAGAAGATTTTTGTGTACGTGGTAATCGTAAAACAAAATCCATGGATATATCCTCCCATGGAGCTTCGGGAATTGGCAGAGGAGTGTATAAACTGGTGTTTTGAGTCTGACCTTTATTGGTTTGACATATGCAACACTTTTTAACAAATTTATTCACATCTCTCTTGATTTGTGGCCAATGATAGTGTTCTTCAACCAACTTAATGGTTTTGTCTCGACCGAGGTGGCTACCCAGACCTTCCCCATGAAGTTCTTGAATTAAGTGCTCTCTAAGGGACCCTCGAGGTGCTCTCTAAGGTACCCTCGAGGTATGCACAACCAAGGTATGCAAACAAGCCTTATGGCTTTCTTATGGACCTTTAGGGCCGGACCAACCTACGATTAGGCTTTAAGCTCGACAACTAGGCCCAATTAGCTTAAAAGTGATTCCTGTAAACTATGTTTTCCTATACAAGGCTCGGGATTGATAATGACCATCACTTTACTAAAAAACACGCTCACATCTCCCCCTAAGGATGACATACAAAAGTGAATCCTTTCTTGTATACTTCTTGATGTCTTGGAGCCCTTTATGGTTAGTGGGAATTCTTTTGAAAAATAACTTTTGCATGCTTGTTATCATATGATCATGTATCTTTAACTATGATATTCTATGACAAAATATCTGATATCGTAGTCTTTGGCCTTTATTTTGCTTGACTACTGAGATCCTAAATCTTTATCCTTGAGATCACTTTATGCCTCCTTGCGATCTTGTGTCTCCACCCTCATGCTCAAGGTCTTGAAAGCTTGCTACCAATCTCCTTTAATATTTTCTTTAACATGATTACTTGTACCACATCATGGTAAGAGTAGTACTTGATCCACTTGTAAGATATATCTTTGTTATTGTCTGGCAATCTTGTCAAAAATGTTCTTTGAGAATAGCTTTACATCGAATATCATTTCAGAAGACTTTGATAGTTTAAAGCTTTTAAATCCAGTATATATCTTGTGTTCATTGAGCACTAGGTCTTGAATTTTGACCTCCGCTGTGAATTAGGTTGTAAAGCCATCACTTATACCTAAAAATTGATGTTAGAGATAAACAGTAGATATAGATGAATATGGCTTTGTCATTCGTCTTGAGTTCAGTTACATTAACCTCTGGTTCTGTGAGGACCGTTTTACAGTATAAATATTATACCTGTAATCAGGTAGGTTCAATTTAGAAGAGCCTCCTTGATAGGGTTTCCAGCTCAAAGTATTAGATCCTCTAACACGATTGCATTATATTCACCGTACTTGCTTGTTCTCATTACCAGAACGTCTCATAAGAGTGAATCTGATAATTACTATCTTTCTAATGGAGTCGTCAATTCATATACTGGACCAAAATTGATATCCAGTTGACACAAGCTTGATTCTTTTAGAATCTCACAAGTCACCTACCGCAGAGATGTTTGATGTTGAATCTGGAAGGATTTCCATTCATCATTGTAAATACTAAGGAGTATCACTCTGAATGTTCTGGCAGTTACCACAAGGATAATGCGTAAGACTTTTTGATACCAAATGTTGTATAATGATGTACGACATTTTGTATATTGGAATTTGTATCCTAGTGAGATTTTTGATGGATCTCGTTGGCTCTAGACTCTATAAGTGCACATTTGTTATTTGGTAATCAGAGATTGGAGCGGACTACCACCTTTTCAATATCAACGATCCTGGAATGAGAAAGCCGATAGAAACATGTTGATCTCCATGAGAAATGAAACATAAATCTTTTGAGAGATTTTGAGTGGCTAGGGAGGGTTGTGCATTGCATCACTGGGTCCATGATGTCAGTCTTCAATGTCAGCAATCACCATTGTGATCCCCCCCCCCCCCCCCCCCCCCCCCCCCCCCCCCCCCCCCCCCCCCCCCCCCCCCCCCCCCGGGGGGGGCAGCAGCAATCACCATTGTGATTCTGACAACAAATGTATTGACCTGGTTTCTGCCTAGGTGTATGGAGGGCTTCTTTCTTTTCACCCTTTATCCTTACAATTCTTTTTCATTCTTCAACCGATTCAGTGCTTACCGAGACTTCATGACTAGTACCCATCTCAGTCGGTACTATTTCCTTTCTCACTTTACTCCTTTTTTCGATCATACCTAGGACTTCTACTCTATCTAATGGAGTGTTCCTGGGTATATCCCTCCGGTTCTGGCTAGATTATGGAACTAATATACCTAACCTTAACCGCCTTATAACTCCTTGAGAAACAACAGTTGGTCGGTCTCTGAGTATTGCCATGAGGATCCATAAAACCATATGATAAAAAATCAATCAACGTGTCTGAGAAATCATTTAAGACACATTTAGTGTTTCCAGAGTTACCAAAAAGCTCCCCTTACACATATGCACCATATTATGAAAGAGTTTTGCACATGCGAGGTTTAGGAACGCACTTATAGATTGAAGATCATATCCATTATTAATCCGTCTTGATCACATTTTAATCACTATTCTCCCCTTTAAAAATTGCATATGTGTTTATAATTTTTGACAATTAGTGAATTAAAAACAAGTTATTGTTCGGAATTCACATGAGTCTAGGTAAGTCTTAGGAGAACATGAGTGCATGCAGAATGAACTAATTATGATACTCCCCCTCAATTATAAAATAGAGTGAAAACTTAGAGTGGGAGTTTGTTGAGCATACAATTTTGAAAGAATTTGAAATTTTCTTTTGAAAATATCTTGAAAAATTATGCTCAACAGAAAATGATGTCAGATGTATCTTAGTAATTATCATTTCCTTAGTGATTCTCTTGAGCATTCAAAACTTTGAATGTTTATATGACATTGCTCAAGACCGAGAAGATATGAACTTCCCGTTGTGTAGGATAAATAGACATAAATGGACATTTTCCTTTCTTTTGAGACCGAGTCCTAAGCTGACATTTACTTAGAAGTCGTAGAGAAAAATTTGAAGAGACATGTTTTGAAAACTTTTGAAACTCTCGCTCGAACTTCATTTACACACACGTGTCAATATTAATCAACATTTCTAGGTGCGTAAATGTTATCGATTGTCGAGAGACATGTCGGAGAAGATTATTTTTGGTATTTTTGAAATTTTTTGATTTTGTATTTTGCTTTTATAGGTTTTATAATTTTATATTTTCTTTTTCTTGGTTTTATATTTTTGTATTTTGTTTTTCTGATAAAATATATACAAAGAATTACCGAGATTTTGCAAGACGTTCAAGTTCCGTTGGAGACAAGCTGCGCATACCAAGGCGACAAACCAAATAGTTGAATCGATCCACCGAAAGAGCTTTGGTGAAGAGGCCGGCCAGTTAGTAATCTGTCTTGACAAAATACAGTTTAATCGTACCCTTTTCCACGTGTTCCTTTATGAAATGGTAGCGGACAACGATGTGTTTTGTTCTTGAGTGTTGGACCGGGTTGCAGGATATGGCTATGGCTGATTTTGAATCACAATAGATTGAAATCTTATTGAAGTGATAGTCATAATCCGTTAACTGTGTCCGCATCCAAATAACTTGGGCACAACAAGCGGATAGAGACACATATTTTGCTTCCGCTGTTAACAGCGCCATACAGTCTTGTTTCTTTGAGGACCTACTAACCAGCTTTTCATTGAAGAATTAAGCTCCACCGGAAGTACTCTTAAAGGTGTCTTTACATCCCGCATAATCAGCATTTGAAAATTCGGTTAGTTCAAAACCAGAATCCTTTATATACCAGAGACCCATATTGATGGTTCCCCGAAGATAATGAAAGATCCTTTTAACCTCTTTGAGGTGCTTCTCGGTTGGCTTAGCCTAGTAACGAGCACATAAACAAGTAGCATGTACAATGTCCGGTTTGCTTGACGTAAGATACATTAGGGCACCACTTATGCTACGATATTTCGTTGCATCGACTAGAGACCCATTTTGATCTAGGTCAAGCTTGTCTTTGATCTCCATTAGAGTTTCAACAGGTTCACAAGTTTCCATTACATATTTTTTTAAGGTTTCTAACACGTAGTTGGACTAGTTTATAAAGATGCTACAGGGGGATTGGTTAACTTGTAAACCAAAGAAAAATATCATTTCCCCCATCATCGACATTTCAAAGCGGCTTTTCATGAGGTCAGGAAATAGTTGGGTATACCTAGGGTTTGTAGAACCAAAGATAATATCATCTACATAGACCTGTACCACTAATATGTCATTATCGAAGCGCCTTATAAACAACATTGGATCAATTGTGCCTTTGAGGAAGTGATTCTGTAGGAGAAACGATGACAATTCATCGTACCATGCCCTTGGTGCTTGCTTTAGTCCATATAGTGCCTTCTTTAACTTGTAGACATGGCTTGGATGATCAGCATCGATGAAACCTTCAGGTTGACACACGTACGCATCTTCTTTTAATGTACCATGAAAGAAAGCAGTTTTCACGTCCATTTGAAACACAATGAACGATTTTTGTGCAGCATATGCCAAAAATATCCTGATAGCTTCCATTATAGCAACTGGAGCGAAGGATTCTTCAAAATCTATT
The DNA here is from genome assembly GCA_026074375.1 of Tanacetum coccineum. Taxonomy (NCBI): domain Eukaryota; kingdom Viridiplantae; phylum Streptophyta; class Magnoliopsida; order Asterales; family Asteraceae; genus Tanacetum; species Tanacetum coccineum. The sequence goes on from BQNB010007016.1 coordinate 90,953, forward strand.
CCTTCCTCTTAGCGGTACCCTCTCACAACTAAACGAGTCTTGTTTCGAGTGACTGTGTTCTCTTCATCATGCTTGTTTTTGAATAACCATTTCAAAGTTAGGGGTTTTATGTTATCTGGAGCAGGAACTAACACCCATACATCAAGCCTTTTGAACTGAAGAAGCTCTTCTTGCATTGATTCAATCCATGCACGATCGGTCATAGCCTCTTTGACATTCTTTGGTTCCATAGTGCTCACCGTAAATGCATACATGCACATGTCACCATCATTTCGGAGTTGATTGCTTGTCAAAATTGGTCGTGAGTGTTCTCCTATTACTTGTTCCAAAGGGTGGTCCTTAGTCCATTAATATTCATAAGGGTAAGGTTGATAAAACATATGCATGTTCGATGGATCCACATATTGTGAAGATGATGATTTAACAGAACTTGTGGATGAAGTAGCAAAAGGGTTAACAAACGTATTTCCATTGAGCATAGCATCCAGAACATTATCAACAACAGTTTCGGGCTGAAGTGGAGCTTAATTTTCTTGTTGCTGAGCATGTTACTGAGCATGTTGCTGTTATGTTTCTAGCTCGTCAACATCCTGTGAAATGTTTAGAATGTTTGTTGCTTGAGAGGATGAATTTGATGATGTCGGTGTTGTGTCTGCTGTTGTTGTAGTTACCGTTGGAGTCTGAAGAATTTGAGGTGCTTGAGCATCCATAACAGTTCTTGGATAAGCTGACGGTTGACCACCAATGTAATCATCATACATAACTTTGAATAGTAAATACAATTCATGTTTAGTTGGTTGTTGAGTTGTTATTGTTGATGAAGCATAGGTAAGATCGAGTCCTGAACTGATTTGTCTAGAAGTCATGCCTTGAAGCCCAGGTTTTGAACTGCTTTGTGCAAAAGCCATTGCTAAAAGTTCACCAAATGTCACATTCATTGTCTTCATGATTTTCTTTGTCCTTCGATTGTAAACTCTATAAGCACAGGAGTCAGCAGAGTAACCAATGAAAAATCCAATATCACCTTTTGCACCAAGCTTCCCAATATCTTCACGATCGTATGGTTTTTTGTTAAATTGACGGTGAATGATGAAGTGGTTTTTTGTGTAGCACACAGTAGCAATCGCTTCAGCCCATAAGAATAACAGTGCATGAGAGAAAATCAACATTGTTCTAGCAGCCTTTACTAATGTCCGATTTCTTCATTCCACTTTTTCAATTTTGTGACGTTTTCGGTTCTTATGATGATGACAGGAGATTGAAGAAGGACAATGATTCTCTTTAGGAAGGTTTTAATCACTTCTGGTGTTTCATCTTTTGATTTAAGAAAGTCAGCAATGGCACACCGCCACTATGCCACCACCGGATGCCCCCCCACCACTACATACTTACCAGACCCCATCACGCAATCCTATAAGTCACCGTGACATATAGAGAACCCCCCAGTTCCCGCAATGATTTGCCACAACTCCCCACATCTCCTTCTCGCGCAATCCCTTCTAGCAACGGAGCAAAGGATTCTTCGCAACTATTCATCCTCTCGGCCGAGCCCACTAATCACCAGGAGACTTGTTTTGGATGACCGTGTGTCTCTTCATCAAGCATTGGTTCTAGACTAACCATATTTTCAAATTAAGGGGCTAGGATGTTATACTGGAGCAGGTACTACACCCATAACAATTGCAAGCCTTTTAAACTCTGGATAAGCTATTCTTGCCATATGATTTAATCCATGCAGGGTCAGTACATAGCCTCTTTGGCGATTCTTTGGTTCCATAGTGCATACCGGTATAAATAATAAAATATGGTTAAAATGGGGGCATACATGCACATGTTCACCATCGGATAAGAGTTGATTCCTAGTCAAAACAGTCGGGAGGGTTCCTCCTAACAACTTGTTCTAGGAGGGTGATCCTTAGTCCACATAAAATTCATAAGGGTGAATTGATAAAACGTATGCATGTTTGACGGATCCACATATTGTGAAGATGATGATTCAGCAGCATTTGTGGATGGAATATCAAAAGGATTAAAAAATGTATTGTCATCGAACATAGCATTTGGAACATTATCAGCAACTATTTCGGGTTGGAGTGGAGCTTGATTTTTTTGTTGCTGAACATGTTGTTGTTGAGTTTCAAGCTCGTCAACATCCTGTGAATAGTTTGGAATATTGGTAGCTTGAGAGGATGAATTTGTTAGTGTCGGTGCGATGTCTGCTATTGGTGTAGATGTCGTTAGAGTCTGACGAACTAGAGGTGCTTGAGCAGCCGGGGTAGTTCTTGGAGCAGTTGACAGTTGACCACCAATATAATCATCATACATAGCTTCGAACATTAAATCCAATTCACCTTCAGTTGGTTGTTGAGTTGTTATTGTTGATGGAGCATAAATAAGATCGAGTCCTGAGCTGATTTGTCCAGAAGTCATGCCATGAAGCCCGGGGTTTGAACTGCTTTGTTCAAAAGCCATAGCTGAAAGCTCATCAAATGTCACATTCATTGTCTCCATGATTTTCTTTGTCCTTCGGTTGTAAACCCTGTAAGCACAGGAATCAGCAGAATAACCAATGAAAAAGCCAATATCACCTTTTGCACCAAGCTTCCCAATATCTTCACGATCATTCTTGGGATAACAGAGAGCCCCGAATACATGTAGAAAGGAGATATCCGGTTTTCTGCCGTTAATGAGCTCGTATGGTGTTTTGTTAAATCGACGGTGAATGATGGAGCGGTTTTGAGTGTAGCACGCAGTAGCAATCGCTTCAGCCCATAAGAATAACGGTGCATGAGAGAAAATCAACATTGTTCTAGCAGCCTTTACTAATGTCCGATTTCTTCATTCCACTACTCCATTTTGTTGAGGTGTTCTGACAGAAGACGCTTGGTGAGAGATGCCAACACTATCAAAGTATTCTTTAAGGATTTGATTTTTGAATTATGTGCTGTTTTCGGTTCTTATGATGATGACAGGAGATTGAAGAAGGACAATGATTCTCTTTAGGAAGGTTTTAATCACTTCTGGTGTTTCATCTTTTGATTTGAGAAAGTGTACCCAAGTGTAACGAGAGTAATCGTCCACAATCACCAAGACATACCGCTTTCCATTTATGCTTGCGATTCTCATTGGACCACACAAATCCATATGAAGAAGGTGTGACCTCTACTTAGAATTTGGAACTGGTTTGGGTGGGTGAGATGCCCTTTTGCTTTTTCCTTGCTCACATGAGGGACAAAGATGTTCTTTATGATATTTAAATTTTGGAAGACCGATGACAAGATTGTTTTTGGCAAGGTTATTTATGGTGTCAAAGTTAAGGTGGGATAAATGTTGATGCCATAACCATGACTTGGTAGAAGTAGCATGAGCCATGAGGCAAATTGGAGAAGCATAAGCCATTTCATGGAGATTGATGGTGTAAAGGTTTGTTGAGCAATTTCCTTTTAACAAATCAACTCCTTCTAAGTTTCTGATGAAACATGTACTTCTTCTAAAAGCGACCTCTAAGTCTGAATCACAAAACTGCCCAACCGAGAACAGGTTGTGCCCTAAGCCCTCAATGAAATAAACCCTGGTGATCAAAATATTTCCCCATTGAAGATCACCGAAACCCATAATTACAGCAACATGATCATTTCCAAAGCGAACTATTCCCAAAAACTTTCAAACAAAATTGATGAGAAGCTTTAAATTTCTGATCATATGCTTGAAAAACCTCGAGTTGACACACCATAAACAAATTTAGATAACCTGCCATGAAAAGAAGTTGAATTTGGAAACCGCTTGATTATAGGTTCCAGAGGGTTAGAAGCATTTTCATCGTCACACACAGAAGTGTCAGACTTACACTTAAAGTCACTGGATTCAATTATTTTTCTACATAGATCAAAGATTCTTGCAGTTGGTGACCACCCAAGGCAAATCCTAGGTTTACTAGGCTTAGGTGAAGCAAGTCTTTCTTTGGACCCTACTTTCTTCGGTTTTTTGACCTGTGGCTTATGTTTCTTTTGATTTGCAGTTTTTGAAATATTAGTAGATTTCATGCCATTCACATAATTGAGCACACAAACATCATGATTAGTAGTAATTAAACATTGCTTACAAATAGCACAAACAACTTCAGAGTTATCATTCCGAATAGCAAGCTTAACGTTATTACATTCAGATGACATATGTTTCTTATTCTTAAAAAGCAGTAAATTCCTAGG
>BQNB010007017.1:10952-95158 GCA_026074375.1 Tanacetum coccineum
TTTGGCATTTTAAGTCCGTTTTTGGTTATTTTAGCTCGTTTTTAAAGGTAAAAGGTATGTGTAATTAAACACATACCAATGTACAGTAATTCAAAACAGGGGTGTGGGTTTGGGAGTTTGACACACTTAGTCCCTCATGGTTATATCTCTAGTTGCAGTTTTAGTCCATGTGTTTATAAGTGTTTTTGGGGAGTTGACAGGTTTAGTCCCTCATTGTTAAGAGGGACTTTGCATCACACGTCCTTGTGAGTTATAACTTTGGGAAGTTGGCAGAATCAGCCCTTGTGGTTAGTACTTTGGGCAGTTGGCAGTTTTAGCCCTTGCAAGTATTTTTCTTATTTTTCCTTCATTAAATAAGTTAGGGACTTGGCAATTTTAGCCCCTAAACTTATTTTTCTTCACTTGTGGCTTTGGATTTGTCGGGGTTGACTTTGGATTTGTCGGGGTTGACTTTGGATTGACTTTTTCACACTTGGGCTTTGTCTTGACTTTGTCTTTTCCACGCTTTTCCATTCCGTGTCCGGTTTTGTCGTTTTGGCTTTGTTTTTCGTCCTTTTCTTAGATATTCGTTCCTGCACAACACAATTAGCAAAACAAGCATTTTTTTGGCATTTTAAGTCCGTTTTTGGTTATTTTAACTTGTTTTTAAAGGTAAAAGGTGTGTGTAATTAAACACATACCAATACAAATCCAGGATCCACTTGCATAATAGATGCTGAGGAAACAAAATATGGGAATACCTACTTCAAAAGAATGTATATATGTTTTAAGAGACTCAAAGATGGGTGGAAAGCAGGTTGTAGAAGGGTGATTAGGTTAGATGGTTATTTTCTTAAACACACTTATAGATGAGAGTTGCTCACAACAATTGGTAGGGATGAAAATAATTAGATGTACCCCATTGCTTGGGCAGTGGTTAAGGTAGAGAATAATGAGAATTGATGTTGGTTCTTATCCTTGTTACAAGAAAACCTAGAGTTAGGCCATCGAACTGGAATAACAATAATATCATATTCACATAAGGTACATAGTTAAATTTTGTAACACACAGAAATCTTGGATAACTTAAGGTGCATAGTTAAAATTTGTAAATTACATAAATCTTTGCATGATACAGGGGTTACTTGATGTTGTCTCTGATTAGTTGCCAAATGTTGAACACAAGAAGGGCACAAGACATGTTTTTGCTAATTTTAAAAAGAAGTTAAGTGGGGTGCAGTTACAAAGACTATTTTGGCTTGCAGCTGGTACAACAATGGAACCAAACTTCTACAACAAGATGGAACAAATCAAGGCCATTCATCCTGAGGCATATGATTACCTTAGAAAATGGCATTGCAGAAAGTGTTAACAGAGCAAGACTTGTTCAAAGAACAAAGCCAATCATCACAATGCTAGAAGACATAAGGCACTATATTATGCAAAGATTGTACAGATGAATACAATTTCTATGAACTTGAAAGATAGAATCACACCAACTATCAAAAAGAGATTAGAGGCAATGATAAAGGAACAAAGGTATAATTAAAGTTTAAAAACATTGTCTTACCTTTACCAATATGTTAAGTTTATGTATACTAACTTAACTGTCATATATACAGGTTTTGGACAGTGATTCCAAGTAGTTTTCAGGAGCTAGAGGTGAGGAAAGGTGATAAAAGTTTTGGAGTTAATCTACACTTGAAAGAGTGTATGTGTATATTGTGGGAACTATCAGGTATTCCTTGTGTCCATTCCGTGGCAGCATACTTGTTCTTGAATAAGGAACCTGATGAAGGGGTTTATCACTGGTACATCCAAGAGAGGTGGTTTGAGGCTTACCAGTTTTGTATAAAGCCAATCTATGGTAGTAACATGTGGAAAAAACAACCCAATCAACCACTACTACCACCTCATTGTTAAAAGGATGCCATGCAGACTAAAGAAAAATAAAGTCAAGGAAAAGTGTAAAAACAATTTACAAGTTAGTAGGGTTGGTAGACAAGTTACTTGTAGTAATTGCTATGAAAAAGTACATAACATAAGACACTGTGATAAGGAACTTGTGCCAAAACCACCACAGATAAAGAAGCATCCTGGTAGAAAGAGAGAACTAAACTATTCTTATTATACATTCAACAAAGGTGGTGGTAGAGGTTCTAGGGGAGGTAGAGGTCAGTAAATTAGTGTCCTAGGTAAGGCAAGTCGTGGTTTAGGTGAACCAAGTGGTAGTTTAGGTGAAGCAAATAATGAAAGAGGTGAAGAAAGTTCTAAAAGAGGTCAAGCAAGTGGTAGAAGAGGTCAAGCAGGTGGTGGAAGGGGTAGGGCTAGAGGAAGAGGTGGTAGAAGTGGTAGGGTTAGAGGGAGAGGTAGTAGAGGTCAAAGGAAAGGTGGTAGGGGTAGAAATTATGGAACTAATATGCTAGTTGATGAACAGGTATGCATACTTGACCTATCAAACTTTTAGTTTTTATTAAAGTGAATTCTATTATGTTTATCTTGTTGATTAAGTGATTAAAATTTACAGTAAATGAATGAGGATGAAATAAGGAGTAATATGGAACATTAGTACATGGAGAAACTACTTATTAAAGAGGATAAAAAAAGGATTGCAGCTAAAAAAGCAATGCAAGAAGAGTTTGATAAAGAGGGTGTAAGATTGACACTTGAAGAAGAGGCAAGATTTGAGAAGGAATACCAGGACAGATTAAGAGAGGAGGAAGAGTTTGAGTTTAATAAGCAGTGGTACAACCATGATATCTTAAGTACTTTAAAATTTGCATGCACAAGGGTTGAAGGTGTCAATGTAGATGTACAACCACAAGAGTCTATTGTCAATACCAATCATGGACAAGCTTTTACTGATAAAGGTCAACCAGGTTGGAGACTTACAGTGGATGAACTATATGCAACAACAAAACCAAGTGTAGCAGCAACATAAACAACTCCAACAGGAAAACCAATTGAGTCAAGTGTAACAGAACCATCAAAGTTAAAGAAACAAGGAAGGAAAAGGAAAGTGGCAGAGCCAAGTGCAGCCACCATTTAGGATTTACCATAAGAATAGAGGAAGATCTGAGAGGATCTTTAATTAGAAGATGAAGAAAATAAGTTTTGGCCCAAATGGTGAAGGATCTACAGCAAACAAGGCATTCTCACTCTAGTTATGTATCTATTTTATTAAGGTTTTGTTAGACAATTTCATGTGAAGACACAAAACATCTTGTCTTTTATTATGTTTGTATGTGCAACATGTGATGGCATGTGATATTGTAATATTTTGTGGTACCAAAAACATGGGTCTTGTCCCCTACATGCTTGAACTTTATGTTTGCCTAATGAAATCAGACATTTCTAGTCTTTTGTATTTGGTTCTTTGTGTTTACACTTCTTTTAGTCTTGACTTAATTGGTTTAAGTCTTTACTGCGTAATGAATTGGTAATTTGCTTATTTGGTTCAAAAGTCTTGACTTTTTTTTTGTTCAAAACTCTTGACTTTTTTTTGTTCAGAAGTCAAAACTTAATTTTGTTGTCAAGTGTTTACTTCATAATGAATGGTTGATACATCAACCCATAAAAGAAGGTATACAAGAAGAAGTAGTTTTATTCATACATCAACCCATACATCAACCTTACATCAACCCATACTACTACTACTACTACTAGAATTAACCCATACAAAGTCCATCCCCTTCTAACCAGCACTACTAGTACTTTTACTTCATTGCCAACACTACAACAAGCACTATCATAAGCAAAGCACATGTTGACTTCCAAAAACTCCAACGGGCAAAACCATGGTTGATATCTTGCTATAAATGCCTAATCCTTTGTGCACGGGTCATTTCATTTTGTAGGAAACGCCTTTCATTGGGATTCAGCAGAAGATACATCTTATTCAATTGAAGTCTATACCAATCAGAATCAAGTTCTTCATTAAACCAGTCCCATAATTCACATTTCTTCTTATTTGGTTTCTAAAACAATAATATTTATGTTAATTAAGGTTCATAAAATTATTGACAAATAAACACAAACACTTATTGATCGGTTTGGACAAACAATAAAGCGCCTAGCAGGGTTGGTGGGTGTCCAAGCGGTTAAAAAACCCTAACTGAAAGATCACAATCACAAAGCTGGTTTGAACGAAAAGATGATGAGGAAGAAGCCATTGATGAATTGAATTTTGCAAAAGATGTTAAAACCCTAATAATCTTGTTATTAAAGAGGATTCGAGGTGAGGTTTCAGTCGGTATACGTACATATCACATGTTAAATATTCAAAAGATGTTAAAACCCTAATTAATCGTTGGTTATAAAAGAGGGATAAAGGGTGAGGTTTTCAAGTCGGGTATAAGTAGCACATGTTAATATTTGCTTGTACCAACAAGTTAGGATGGTAATAATGATACTAGGTACCAACAAGTTATGGAAATTACATTTGCAACTCCTCGTAGAAAAAACGACTTTGAAATTAGGGAAATTACATTTGCAGTATTTGCTGGTACCAACAAGTTAGGAAGGTAATAATGATACTAAAAGTACCATTTTGGTAATATGTGGAAATTTTAAAAAGTACGTTGGTAAATAATGACTTTAACCCTTTTTCTTATAATCAAATATATATTGTACTGTTAACAGTAAGCTCCTCATGATTACGATAAGTCATTTACTTTATTTTAAACTAGTTATTCATGGTTATTTCTGGTTGAGTTATTGATTTGTAACACATGTCACGACATGAAAATTTATAAGAATAACATGTCACTCTTGATAGTCTTAGATATAACTGTATTTTTTTTATCTTGCAAAACATAGAAAACCAGAAAATATGTCCGTCTTATATGCCCTTCACAAGGACAATAGGGGGAAGGTAATATTCAAACCCACTTACGTTGGGCGGAGTGGGAGTATACTCACGGGGTGAGTGGCAAACTCAAGGGCGAGTTTCCACTCCACCCCCACCAAGTCACGCGCGAGTTGGAGGCTGGATGGTGAGCCACTCACCAACGGTGAGTTTGAAAAAAAGTAGGACCCATTTTTAATTCATCCATTGCAAGTATTATAAATTTTTTTCCACTACTCCCTTTTTACTTATAAATACATATAAACTTCACCATTTTTATACACATCTTCTCATATTCTTATTCAAACAACATATATTTCATTCCCCACTTTATCGAAATGGATTCGTATATGTTTATGTTCCCCGACGAAGAAGAAGGAGAAGAAGTTGTTAGTCGTAGGGTGAATTTTCTTACAAGAGTGATGTTGTTTATTCAGAATAGACGACAAGCAAGTCGACCGACGAGAACCCCCATATATCGCGATCATTATGGTGCTCATGACCGTTTAGTCGCCGCCTTTTTAGCGAGAACCTGATGTACGATGCATATAAATTCTGGAAGATGTTCCGAATGGCTCACCCCCTTTTCAACTAGATAGTTAATGAGGTAACTAATCATTCTTCATAGTTTTGTGATAATATTAATTGTACCGGAAAAGAAGGCATTTCCCCGTTGTTAAAGTGCACCTTTACAATTCGCCAATTGACATCTCTACTACATATAAAGGAAATTTGCCTAATTCTTGAATTTTCAACAATTGGCTGAATGTTGAAAATTGAATTCTAATTTTAGAAATGTTGAATGCTAATTTCGGTAACCCTTTCAATTTCAATCACACACAATGCATTCACATATAATTGAAACATCTTTTGTACACATCTTCTATACTGGAAACTAATTTAGGGAATGAATTGGCTGTCACGACCATTCACATATATATACCTAATACAAAAAACATACACATGATACAAACTCTGAATCCTCTTCTCTCTCTAGGGTATGACACATATTATAACACCCTTGCCACCGCTACCATTAAACCATTACCCCATCACTGCCGCTACCATAACTATAATCGCCACCACCCTTTAACTCTTCAACATCTATTGATGGTTCGATATGTTAGAGTGGTTTTGGATTTTTTGATGGGTTGAGGTGTGCTTGGTCGTTTTGGGTGTACTTGGTAACTCTCTATTTGGTGGCTTCATGATCTTTTTCGCCAGATGTGTGTATCTGCCGCCGTACCTTTATCACAAACAGGATATTCCATATTTTGTTAGGTTTGTCTTTTTTTTCTTTTTGAGTTTTGAAGAATTTTTATAATAGATCCATATATTTATTTTGTAGATATGAGGTGTTTTTTATATATCAATCTGTTTTTTAAGAGTTACATTTAGTAGGCCGTGTTAACATATGAAAATAAGTGAAATGTGATCATTGTTGCCATTGTTTTAAACAATAGCAATTTATGATATATAAGTAATTGGTTACAAGATTATCTGTGCAGGTAAGCCCAGTTTTTTTCTTGCAGCTTCGGATTAAAAGCTTTTAAGATTGTATTTGCCATCAGGTATGGGTCCTTCTTTAGCACACTCTCCCCGTTGTCAAAAAAAGAAAAGAAATAGCCTTAACCACAACTGTTAAGGGATAGCATGAAGTGTGTATAATTCAAGGTGTTATCTGTGTACATAATTAGAATCCAGTAAATAAGTCCATCCATCTCTTCAAGGTGTTATCTGTGTACATAATTCAATAACATATATATGGTATATTTTTCATAAACGGCAAATACTTTCTGTTTACGGTCAAACTAATATGACAACACCGGTTTTCGGGTTTATTCATTTGAAATGGTTTTTCAAAATATATGAATTAAATATGTTTGTTGTACTGAATCTGATATTTTTAATCGCGTTCGCGAATTGCTTTATAAAATTAGAAGCTGAGACTATACACCATTCACATGTTGGTATTGCTTTTTTTAACAGATATTAGTGAAAACCAAGAACAAAGTGGTCGCAACTTCTATACGGACATCGACTATGTAAATACTGCTACCGAAGGTAAACCGACTTCTTTGTTAGGCTGTGGAATCGCCATCTCAGTAACCAATAGGAATACATGTATTGATAGCAGTAACCTGTTGTAGAACTAAGTTTCTATTATATTGCTGAATGTTAGTACCTTTTTTTGTCTTTGACATAAGAGTCTATTATCACAGGCGTACCAGCTTTCATTCTAAAGGGTGACGAGGTATCATGCTATGTGATTGGAGGGAAAGATTTGATGTTTCCTGGTATCAATATAGGTGCAGAGGGTCTCCCAGAACTTTCAGCAGGGGAAACATGGGCTGATATAGTTTCGGTAATCCAGCTCCAATTACGGTCGGTTTCTGCACATTCTCTGTTTCCAAAATTTCAAAGATATGATAAATGCTTAGATATGTAAAGAGTTTTTTTTACCTTTCTATATAGGTTGGGTCTACATGCATGAGCCGTTCTGAGGCTTTAAAAGCTGGGCTCAGTGGAAAGGCTTTGAAGATAAGCCATCACTACATAGATGCACTCTGGTAAGTATCTCTATCTCTACTTCTTTTCTCTAATCTATACTCCTTATAAAGGAGATTTAGGATTCTTTTTCAAGAGAATCTTGAAAGTTGAAAAACACTAAAATTTAATGCTAAGGGGATCTTGAATCTTCACATTAAAACCGTCTAATTGAAATGCTTGAAACCGTCTAATTAAATGTGAGAAAATTTTAAAACCGTCTAATTGAATGCTAATTGAAATGCGTTTCTAATTGAAATGCTTGAAAGATGGAAATGAATGCTAATTTCATTCAATGCTAAAGTTCAAATTACTAACCCATGCCTATATAAATAGGTGAATCATTCATCATTCATAATTCATCATTCAAGTAACAAAATGAGCAATGGGACTCGATAACAAAAAAACCATTCATGCTCAATCAGAAGCAGAAACAATGGTACGTTTTGTCCTAATATTGTGCTTGTTCTAATATTGTGCTTGTCCTAATATTGTGCTTGTATTTGTATTTGTGTAGACTCATCCCAATTCTGCTCTACATCCTATTGATGTAGAAAATTATGCAGAAGCAATGGTACGTTTTGTTTACTATTTGTCCTAATATATTATGCTTGTTCTAATATTGTGCTTTTTCTAATATTGTGTTTGCATTTGTATTTGTGTAGACTCATCCCAAGCCTGCTCTACATCCTATTGATGTAGAAAATTATGATGCTTCTCATTCGGATGATGAAGATGAAGCTGAAAAAGATGTTGCTGCATCTTATAGAATAGAATGATAAATGAACATGTTTTATAAAAATGCTATGTAAACAAACTGGATCAAATAAATATACTTTTTGATTTGAATACAGTAATTGTTTTCTGTCGATTAGCATTTATATAAGAAATGGTGCTTTAAAAGCTGTGTTGATCATATAATTAACTGAGCCAAATTTGTTCTCTAAGTTTCTACAAAATCATCAAGTTTAGCATTCAAATCACTTAATATTGGTAAGAGAAATCATAAATTCAATTTGAGAAAAGAAAGTCAAATCATCTTAAGTTTGTCATGTCTTGAATTATATCTATCTATACGTCTATCTCTACTCCTTATAAAGGAAATTTGCCAATACCTTGAATTTTCAACATTCAATCTTGAAACCTTGAAACTTGAAAGTTAAAAACATCTAATTTAAGAAATGTTGAGAATTAATACATGTCTAATGTTGAGAATTAATACACGTCCAGCTTTAATTGGAAATGTTGAATGCTAATTTTAGGAAAAGATGGAAATGAATGCTAATTGAAATGCGTTTCTAATTGAAATGCTTGAAAGTTGAGAAAATTTTAAAACCGTCACATTAAAAACGTCAAATAAATGCTAATTGATAATTATAACTCTTGAAAGTTGACAAAACGTATTTTATTTTAGGCAATGTTGAAACTTAAATGCAAGCTTTAATTCTTGAAATGTTGTAACCCCTTGACTTTGAAACTTATATTACAAATATTACAAATATATATTGGGAATGATTTGAGAAAGATAGAAATTTATATTACGAATATAGAAATGATTTGAGAAAAGTTGAAAACAAAAGAATGCATTTTAAATGATGAAAATAAAGTAGAAACTTATGCCAATCGTGTAGAAATATATGAATGATTTGAGAAATTTATGTCAATCGTGTATTTGTGGGTTGAAAGAGTTCAAACCTAAAATTTGATAAGTATAGAAATTATTATATAAAGTAAAAACAGTGTATTTTGGTTATTTGTCAACCGTGTATTCTATTTATTTTCCGGAAAAGATTTTATAAATTCTTATGCTAATCGAAATTGATTTTCAATAAATAGTTTTTCAAACTTTACACATATGTTGCCATTATCTTTATTTATGACATTTATTTTTCTTTACTACATATATAAACGATTTACCTTAATTTTTTGAAATTTAAGAATCTTGAGAATTTAAAATGTTTAAATGGCAACGCTTAATCTCTAATACTTGATTTGAAATTTGTTTGAAAAGAAAAAGACATGCATTGATGAGACGGTTTCAATGCAATTTTCTTAGAATTTGTAATTTTTGTATGACAAAGATGTGATTAAGTACATTAAAAACATAGTTAACCTTTTTATTAGAAAACTAAATTATGAAACTTTCATTACATGTTCTTTCTATAGTTAATCATAATAGTATGAATAACAAGCGTATCTAAATAGATCTTATTCACTAATTTTCCTTAATTGTGAATCATTATATTTAAGCAGGATATTTTTGACATATATTAAAGTCTTTTGGGGATCCATTTGATGAAATACTATCTGGTCAATATAAATTTCATTTTGTTTTAAATGCAATGAAGGTTAAAAATTCATTGGTCTTAATGAGCTAGATGTTATAACAGGTTGTTATATGTTCTTTGATACATGACAAAAATTATTATTTGAGGTGAATTATCACATGTCACAACATTTTGATATCTTCACGTATTATGTTTGAACGTTACATGAAAAACGTAACACAATATTGCATATCCTTAATTATCAGTCGTTAGAGATTTTTCATGCATGCACGGGTACTTGTCTAGTCATTTATATAACTCATGAATGTTACAATCATATATATGATTTTGAATTTGAATTGACTTTTTTAGGTTGCATGGATTGTGGTTCAGATAGTGAGGCTGAAGATGGTTCAGACAATGGTATGGTAGTTAACGTAAAGGTAATATAATAGGCTCGATCAGATCAACGTAAGTGTTGTATATGTATACAGTTAAGTAAGTGTCGTGTTGAATATGCTTAGTCTTTTAATGTATATATACATATCATTTATATTAACTCATGAATGTTACAATCATATATATGATTTTGAAATTGAATTGAGTTTTTCAGGCTGCCTAGATTGTGGTTCAGATAGTGAGGCTGAAGATGGTTCAGACAATAGTATGATAGTTGATGAAGGAGAACAAGACTTCACCAATCCAACTGATCGTCAAAAGTTTAACCTCGAGGATGACCAGGCTTCACTCAAACTAAAGGATTCTGAATGATTGTAAACTGCCGCGAAGGCCTTACAGTAGGAGATTATCATTTTTTTTTTTTTTTTAATTAGGACAAAAGACTATCTATTTATACACAAACACGACACAATTTGAAAAAATAAAACGACAAACATTGACTAAAAAAAGTTTTATGAACCGAACCCGCCCGTTGGGCGGGTTATGTTACTAGTATATATATATAAGAGTATAAGACTTGATCCATGTTTTCATATATAACAAGGTCACTCAAATATTAAGTTCACATACACGTCATCTGTTTATTAAACTAGCTTATACGTCATTCAACTGTATGTTTATTTTCGTATACATTGATTTCAATCAAATTTAATTCAGATATAAATCAAAACAACACTAGCATATTAAATTTATAAAACTAAAAAACTAATCGTGAAATTTCACTTATATCCTCGTAAATTACTTTTAATGATATATAGTTGTACTTGAAACAAAGGTATAATTGGTAGTTCATGCCAAACTTATCCTTCTTATTGCCTTGATATGTTAAGGTTAGTTCTATATTTAAGCTTTATAGTTTTCGGGCATAGATTTGGTTGGATTAATGTAAACGAAAACAAAAACATAGTTTGACGACCTATATTTCTATAAGTTTATTCTAATAATGGGTGGTCTATATGTATAAAGTTGAAAACTTTGATGATGTCCACGTACATTATCCTCTCCAAATTCTAAAAACTTTTTTGGGATAAAGCCGTACAATACCAACGAACTTTTCAAAATTTATCGATTTGGTACGTGTACTTCAAAAATTATCGATTTGGTACGTGTACTTTCATAAAGTGTTCTCATTTGCACATTTTGATGATGTGTCACGTTATTGATGTGCCACGTGTCAGCCTATCACGTATGACGCGTCATCAAAATGTGCAAATGAGAACACTTTATAAAAGTACACGTACCAAATCGATAATTTTTTAAGTACACGTACCAAATCGATAAATTTTAAAAAGTTCGTTGGTATTCTACGGCTTTATCCCAACTTTTTTAAGAGTTAAGATTTTAACACATACATTATCCTTTCCAAATTCTATAAACTTTTTTAAGAGTTGAGATTTTAAAACTTTTGTATCGCTTATTTCATCAAACCTAACGTAGGATTAAAAAAACACGTAAACAAATATGTGGGCAACATGAAGAACTTTATGTAAATTTTAACTAATCATTTTCAGCGGGTTCATGTAAATATTTTATACATTGCGAGTTTAGGGTTTTAGCCTTTTGAGGTTGATCTTTAGAGCATTCACAAATTACAATGCATAGTCTTTTAAAGACTTGTTCTTATGAGTTATGACATAATATACTTTCCAAAACACCTCAAACACATAATATAGAACTTGTGCGAGAGATGAAATCCTCGGTCAATAGACTCAAAGACTTGATTATTCTCATGTTGTGTGAAAAGTTCCCAATGATACCCATGTTGTGTGAAAAGCTCCTAAATCAAATGATTGTGAATTCATATACTGCTTAGGACATGTGAGAATATCAACTTAAAGTATGATAGTACTCATGCCAAATTCTACCTTTTAGTTTAAGTATCGTCTTTCGTTCCTCACGCTCATTTCAATTTCTACTTCCCTTTTACTGTTTCTAACAAAAGTATTTCGAGATCATTACAACAAATATATCACGTTTTGGATTCCTAATGAAGAAAACTAAGGGTATGTTGTAGATATGCAAAGTTGGCAGTCAATCTTTTCATATTATTGGAAATGTGGAGAGAAGTATAGGCATCTTCACTTTTATCTAATAATGGAAGATCTATGCATTATGCAATGACGATCAAGTCTTGTTGTTCACTAATTTCGTATCACAAAGTGGTCATGTTGACTGTTGACATGAATATTTGAGAACTTTTGATAACTTATATCAACTTTCATAATGATATTTTTAGGCTTCTTATTTAAAATCTTATATCTACTATCATAGACAGCATGTATTATCTCCGATCTTGAAAAAACATCATCAAACCTCACTTTAAACATAACACATTTCCATCTACACTACCGATAAATACGTGATGGATGTATCATTCTGTTCTGGGCATCTAATAAAAACGTTACGTAATACTTTTCCTTTTTTACACCCGTACTTTAGAAACGACAACAAAAAATAAAAATAAATACTATAAATAGCCACTCGCCAACAATGCTTTACGTAAGTACCATGCTAGTATAATATTTCAATAATTATGTACCATGCTAGAGATTGCTTACTTTAGCAACTTGATTGGGGTTTCGTGCTTCTCAACGATCACACTTACGTGATCAATAAAGTTTCGTTGTTCGATAGCTTTATTTGTTAAAAGGTATGCGTTTCCTTTTTATGTTTTATGTTAATTATATATGCTATATGTGTTTACTTTTCGTTGCGTAACTCGTGTAATATTATGTGTAATATTAATTTATTAAATAACTAATTTCAACAGTGGCATCACGAGCCATTCATATAGCTATATAATTACATAAAAACGCTTAAAACGCATATTTGTGATATTTTTCTTGCTTTTTATGTGTGACCCCTTTAAGGGTTTTATTTTTGTGAAAATAAAGAATCCTAAGAGTCACTTAAAATCTGGAAAAATTATATGGTATGGGTTTTTACATGCTTATACACGCTTATTATGTAACTTGGTTTATAAATCGCGTTTTATGACTTATGTTTAAAAATGACCCGCTTTCAAGCCTATTTTAACCCATTACTAAACCCATCCACGCGCACTTCTTTCCATCTCCAACTATGTATTATGGGTTTTGAGCTTCATCCTTACGATTAGGTGTTTTAAAAGTCAAATCACGATGGACGCAATAAAGAAGAGCTTCACAGGCAATAGTATATACAAAATAGTTATGCCAACATCAATCTAATATGGATTAATTTGTTTTAAACAATAATTTATGCAATATAAATCACAATGCCAAACCTCATGTAAGTTTGGAAAGTAGTTAGGAAAATTGCCATAAACTTTTACTTCTGATTTTTTTCCTGCAAAATGAAATAGCTGGAACACAGCTTTTACCTAATGTGCTAAGTAAAATGTTGTCATTTCAGTTGGTGATTTTCGTTATTGCGGGCTAATACGTTGATGAAAACATAAGCTACAAACGCAGTTCTTTTGCAAGAATTTGACAGCAAATGACATATGCACTGTGGATGCTGTTGAAATCACAATGAGTTTCTAGCATTTTTGTTTCGTTAACCAATTATAAATACTTAACTGTTTAAGGTTAAGTAATAAGTTTTATGTTAGCGGCAAAAAGTTTTAAGATCGTGTAATAACTTCATGTCGTGCATAGGTAGCCTCATGAACAAGGTGTTGTAACCTGTCTCATTGAACAAGCGATAACACTCTGCAAAAAGATATTTTATTTAGTGAAACCAAAAGCAATAGTGATAGAGTATATATATGTAACGAAATCTGCATCTAAGGGGTGTTTGTGTAATTCTTATTAGCTTATGCATTTTCAGAAATGTCCTCTAAGAAGCTTATGTTATGTCGAAAGCTGATACGGAAACAATTGCGTTGCTACTATCAAGAAGCCTATTGGTTCGAAAAAGCCTGTAAAGACCAGAGGTCTTTGTGCTAGAAAGCTTAATGCAGATACGACAACAATCATGCTGCTACTGTCAAGAATCACGTTGCTTCGAGAAAGCATGTAAAGACTAGAGGTAATTGACTTTCTCACCCAACTCCTAAAAACGGATGCTACCAGCTGACCATTATATGATTATGAACATGTGATGGTCAATATTTCATTTCTTTTGTTAAGTTAAACATGTAGTTATGTAACTTTTGTATCTATTGTACCATAATCAATATGGATCTGATAACTCACCATGGAGTAGACACACATAAAGCTTCACATCTATAAAGTCCCTATTCCATGTAAAACAATAAATTTTTTAGATTATACTAAATATAAATATAAGTCAGAACTAAATTCAAATCTTAGACTGAGCGAAAATGTGAAAACACAACTCAACGAGTATAATAGCGTTTAAGTATATACGTATATAATAAATTTTAAGTATAAATTACTGCTAGCATAAGTTTGTAATGTATAAGCAATAGTTAGTTTTTTTTTTGGTGCAAAGGTGAATTTATATTAATAATGAACAAGATACAACAAAACAGATAAAGGAAGAGACAGACCTCATCCTTTATATACAAACAGACAATACAAAGAGAAACATAAGATCTCTGACAGCATAGCCAAAGAACTTAGATACAATCCAAACATCTCAGACAGAACTAGAAAATACAAATTAATCCATATGCCAAAGACAGGCTTAAAACTTCATTCCAGTTGTAACATGACTAATTCACCATTAATGCACCAAAATACCATATCTTCTTGACTACATTTCCCAACATAATTCATCCTCAAAACATTCAACCCACATCCATAATGAATTGAGGAGAAAAAATGCAGGCATCATCATGGAAGATATAATGCCCATTCACACTATCAGAGGGGCTATACTTGTCAAACTACATTTCTAAATCCATTAACCCCTACAATCCACCCAGAAGCTACATCCTCTCTGAAGGAAAAGAAGAAAAAGGCATCATTTGACAAGGAACACACACCCTCAGATAGAACCATCCTAACCTCTAATGACAGTGTAGAGGGTGGACCAAGAAGGTTTATGAAACACCCTTTTTCCGACTCTAAATTTGACCAAAAATTAAAAACTTTTACTCAAACGCATGACCGGAAACGACCTTATGTCATTCTTTAATAAACTGATCAAAATACATAACCATTCGACTCTTGAAAGTATCATTAACATAACATAGACTCAAATACCTTTCTAACAATATAAAGAACGACTTCTAACTCTTTATGGTTCATTTTATACGAAAGAAATAAAAATGATAAAAATCTAGAAAGAAAGGTACCATACGGCTTTATGCTTCTGGGCATACAGCCGTATGGTTTACTCAGAAGGTTCTGCAGCAGGCATACACCCGTATGCTCAGAAGCATATGACTTCACAGTTTGGTTAGAATCTTCTGTGACAGGCATACACCCGTATGCTCAGAAGAAACTATTTCGTGTCATTATTTTAAACTTTTCCGATCATTACTTTTGACTTTTATACGTTACGTTTGAATCTGGCAATTTTTTGAGAAGTTGTCCCGCGTAAAACTGAAAAATTGTTATCGGATGCGTTCCGGCTTCAGACTCGGATTAGTCTACGTGTTATATGCTTTATTTTACCATTTTAAAGTGTTACGTAGGTCATGTTCACTTTCGTTTGCGATTAATACATTTTTCGCGTACGTCGTACGGTTTTAGCGTTTTTGATCAAACGGAGACCCGGAAACCCGTAATCTTTTCACGTAAACTTTAGTTATCGTATATCTCAGGTTTAGAAGTCAAAAATTTTGTGGTCACCCCTCCCCTCTACTCAAATCACACGCACAAACACACATCTAATTAAATGGGGAGAAATCTTTTACCTTTAATTTAAATTTTGGCCATCACATGCAAGATGGTGACATTCTTGTAGTTTTCCCCATGCATGCACTTGTGACTTCTTACACCACCTTTGTTTTCATGCACCATGGGAGGATCACAACCCCACTAACCACTATGAAAGCATTTCATTTAATTATTTTGGCTAGGAAGCAAGTCATGAACCCCCCTTGTAAAACCGGTCGAACCACAAGGACCATAAGAAGTACCTCACACCACTTAACTTGAGCCAAGGGACATCCTAAACCCTAATATCTTCCTATAAATACTAGCACATCTTATAACTTAGGGTTACTTCTCATTTCCAAGCCTCTCAAAAACCTTATCTCTTCTTTCTTTCTCTCTTGTGGTCACGGCAAACAAACACCCCTTATAGGGTTTCATTTTCCTTGATTTCCTTCAAGATCCAAGTGTTATAGGTTGATCTTTGTTCATATCTAAGGTTGTTACAAGTGTTGGTTCTTTGATTCCAAGGGTTTGTTCAAGATCTATAGTTAGGGTTTTGGTTTATCAAGTGGGTTTTTGCAAGATTTGTTATTGGGTTTAAGATCTAAGGTTTTCTAGTTAGATCTTGTGTTCTTTCTTGATTCTTCTCATCTTGTAAGTATGTTCTTGATCCTTATTTTATCTCTCTTTTCTTGATCAAGTCTTATATATATATATATATATATCCTTAGTGTTTGTGTTATTTTCAAAAGAAACTAGTGGGTTTATGAAGTAATGAAGTTTTCATGTGTTCTTGATATTAATACTTTGATTATAGAAAGGATGAATGAACTTGTCGGTTGCAACAAATATGGTTATGGGATTAGGATAGATTAAGAGTGGATTTTGATGGTAAGATTAGTAGTGAACGGGATTAGGTTAGTATAAGCACTATTGTGAAGTTTAGATGGATTTATGGTAGCGTTTGCGAAATGTATGGTTGCTGATCCAATTTTGTTTTGAGGTTTTGGGCGACTTAAAAATGTTTTCATTAGTCAAGAAGGTAGTTTTTGGAGAGCTTGTTTCGAATAGATAGATTTTCATATATCGAACACTAAAAACGGATTTAAAACGGCCAAGTTATGGCAAAATGAATTTTGAAACACTTTTTGGAAAAATATCTAATATAGTTGCTGATTGGAATTAGAAAATGGGTTTTTGGGCACTTTCGGGTTGATTTGAGCTTAATACATTGGTGGAATTGTATATAGACACTATATATTAGGTGAAACTTTAGAAACGTCACATGTAATTATCAGATTTCTAAAACGGTAAACTTCTAAAAATAGTAACTTTTGGTATTTATTAGCGAGATGGACTTGGAAGTTAGGCGTTTAGGTTTAGGTAGTGCGTTTTAGGATCATGGACTTAACGAATATTAGGGGACGGTATTAACGTCCCAAATAAAATAAAAAAAAAATTGAACAGTATGCCTAAAATATGTAACTTTCGAAAATAGAAAGTTTTCGTAAAACATGGCATAGCGTAACTGTAAACCTTTTACTTTCATAATGACACGTTTTTACTATATAAACTAAAGCGTAAACACTTATGGATGTCTATTTCTCTTATAAGCGTCTATTCTGATGTTTCATATTTATTTCTCGTTTCTAAAACGCGTCTTTTAAATTAGGTCGCGGTTAGAGTCGTTCGGTATCGTTATTCACTTCATTGAATTTCTTCTCCTTATCTGTTAGGTGAGTTCTTTAGCCCAGGTTTTTTACTATTACTTTACTACTTTAGGGTAAGAAACATTGCTTGTTTTTAAACATTGGACACAAATGCTTTACGATTTCCCAATCCTATTTAAGTGTTGCCTAAGTAGTGTTTGAAACTTTTAATGCCCGAGTTATAATGAAATGTTAATTTCTTAACTGCCCATTCTGGTTAAGTAAGCGCGAGTATTGTAAATAGATATATTGGGACTGATAAACCCCGTACAAGTAAGTAGCACTTACTAGATCGACGGACATATACCATGTCGGAAGGTTAAGGTGTTGTTCCATTAGGGCACCTGTCAGGGCAAGTTTTATTTGGCATTATGCATGCTATCAATCCTATTGAACCTCGATGTCATGAGCTTAGTGCAATGTAAATACCTTTTTATGTGATATTGTATCTGTTATAATAGTCGCATACGTTTTGCAAACTTGTGGTCCATTCTTATTACTAACTCTATATCAAACCAAATGAATTCATCAACTATATGTTGACGTTTTAAGCATGCTTTATTCAGGTTCTTAGCTTGGATCTATTCTTGAAGTGCAATGTGGTGTCTCATGCATACTCAGATTTTCAAGAACATTTATCTATCAATAAATACCGTTGCCTTTTAAAAATAATTTCTTAAGCTTCCGCATTCTTACTATTAAACTCATTTGAATTATGTGTAGAATATAAGTAATTTTTAAACACACCTATAAGAATGAAGAAATCTAAAGAGAGAAAGGGAGTAGGAGATTGCTTCTAGTGAGAGAAAGTGAAAGATAATCATGTATAACTATATGAAAAATGAAACAACCAACACCCTTTCCATAGCATGGAAATGGTTTATATACTTGTACATAGGCTGGCCATATGGGATTTGTCCATGGGCTTTTCCTAAGCTAGCCTATATAGTTTCTAAATATTACTTAACGAGCTATCTAGCGATATTTATAGAAGTGACCGATACCTTCGTATTCCTAACAATCTCCTCATAAAGGAGGTCACTCCATTTTACAAAAACTTAAACCTAGCATACTATGCTTTGTCTTTGGTCTTGTGCTGGCAGATTTGTTTTCTTGACTTCATCTTGTGAATAAGATGTAGTGATCTCTGACTTTAGGCTTGAGCTTGTTTTGATAGGCTTGACTTGTATGTGAACTTGAAACATGTACTTGAGCTTTCATGATGTCTTTACTTTTGTCGGTCAAGTATAAGCATGTGGCTTTGAATCTTGACTTGTCTTAATCTAATAGTTGCGGCCATCGGGATTACCTGCATGAAAAGGTTAGTGATAATCAACATGTATGAACAAAAGCGGCTTTGTCACTTCGTCGAATATGGTTGTAATAACCACGGTTCCCCGTTAATCAATATAAATACTGCCTGTGATCAGGTAGAATTCTAAAGAATCTCCTTATAGGTTTCGCAGATTGTACTAGCCGTTCTCATATACCAAAGCGTCCAAGAGCAGACAACACAGTAAGAGTGTACCATAAGTTACTATCTTCCCGATTAAGGCCGTCGATTCGTGTTCCAGCTTTCCTATGTCCGAATACCCATGTGAGGCTTCCCTTGAGACATAAGATTAAAAATTGAATTTAGAGAAAATCAGTCAGTGTACAAGATGCAAAACGTTTTTTTATGAACACACCAACCAGTTTTATATCTTTTTTAAAATTCCCATACCGTCAATTCATAAGCTGAACCGAATCGATATCCACTATCAACAAGTTTTGATCCATGTGTGGGGGGGGGGGAAAAAAAGGATCCCATAAGGTCACCTATCAGCATAGCTAGTTTGATTTCGTCTAGAAGGATTTCCATCTTCATTGTGAGTACTTTTAGGTATCACTCTGACGTTATGGCAAAATCACAAGGATGATGCGTAGGACTCTTGATATATTTTTTGTTTTTACCTTGTGTGAATTAGCAAGCATATTTTGGATAATTGTCCTAATGAGATTTATGGATGATCTCTTTTGGCTCTAGACTCAATAGTGCACATTTGGTTTTAGTAATCGGAGGCTGGAGCAGACTGCCACCTTTTCAATACCAACTAACTCGGAGTGAGAAAGTCGATAGAAATGAGTGTAATCTCTGTGAGAAATGAAACAAGAGTCTTTTGAGAGACCTTGAGTGGCTGGGGAGGGTTGTGCATTGCGTCACTGGGTCCATGACGACTGTCTTCAATACCAGACAACAACTTAGTGTTTCTGACAGTTTATGTATTGACCCGGTTTCTGCCTAAGTGTAAGGAGGGCTTCTTTCTTTTCACCCTTTATCTTAACTTTTCTTTTTAATTCTTCAACCCCTTCAGTGCTTACCGAGACTTCATGACTAGTACCTTGTTGGGTTTGTTCTAGTACTAGCTCCATCTCAGTCGGCACTTTTCCCTTATTCTCACTTTTACTCCTTTTTTATATCATACCTATGGACTTCTACACTAACTAGTGGAATGTCCCTGGGTAGATCCCTCCGGTTCTGGCTGGATCATGGGAACGAATACCTAATCCTAACCACCTTATAACTCCAAGTAATTACAAACATGGTCGGTCTTTCGGTATTATTCTCAGCCTTAAACCATTCAAAATGCTCCCCCTCAACATGTGCATCGATATTCGAAAAATGTTTAGCACATGAAGGGTGAAGCTTGCACTTGAGTCCTTTAAATTCACATCTTTAGCCATATATTTTAATCACATTTTCTCCCCTTATCAAAAATGTCAAATCTCTTGATATTTTGGATATCAATTGATTCAAATATTCATGGTTTCAAGGAAAAAAGTCCAATTATTAACAAGTCGTTTATTGAAACATTTTAATGCTCCCCCTCAAATTATGAGGGAAAAGTATGGTGTTTTAGTACGTATATATTCCGCCTCTGTGCTCGAGATCGCAATTCTCTTTTGCTTCTTGGAAGACCAGCTAACAAGTTTATCACCTAAGAATTGAGCGCTTCCTGATGTAATGCGTCTAGTGTCTTGACACCCCGCGTGATCTGCGTCTGCATATGCTGTTACAGACATACCGGTATCCTAAGAGTACCAGAGACCCATGTTAATGGTTCCCTTTAGGTATCGTAAATCCTTAACGCATATTTAAGTGCTTTTCGATAGGCATTTGCCTGATTACCAAGAGTGGCCCTACCATGGCACATGAAGCAGACTGATAAATAAGGTCCGGGTCTTCTGGATCTCAGATACATGAGGGATCCAATCATGCCACGGTAAAGTGTAGCATCAACAGGTGTCCCCTGTAGTACTTCATCCAGTTTATTCTTTTCCACCATAGGTGTGTCTACAAAATCACTAGTTAGCAAACCATATTTTTTAATAATTTCAGAAGCATATTTTGATTGGTTTAGGAAGATGCCCTCGGACTTTGAGAAATTTTTGTAATCGTAAATAGAATTGACATCTGCCCCATTCAATCGACATCTTGAAACTTAGATGGTCATCAATTAGTAAACCTCATTACACCTAGTAGTTATTAGTGGATGAAAATATATATCTTCAGACATAAAATTTGTACCAGTAATAAGTCGTTCTACTTTTCCGTGTGAAGAGCGTCGATCAACTGCACTTAGATAAATGTTATGAAAGGAGAAACTTGACGCAAGTCGTATCATGCACGATGGTGCTTGTTAAGAAGCGTACAAGACCTTTTTGAGCTTATAACACATCGATGGGTTTAATTCTGAATCCATAAATCCTTCTGGTTGAGAAACGAAGACCTCTTCTTGAGCTCAGGCTATTTAAAAAAGCCGATTTGACATCCATTGAAATCATCATATTGCTTGTTAGCTGCATGTGCTACGAAAGATACGGATGGCCTCTATTCTTGCAACCGGTGCAAATGATTCCTCGAAATCGATTCTCCTCTTGTCTGAATCCCTGAGCAACTAATCTAGCCTTATTCTTAGTACCCGAACCAAATTCGTCCGTCTTGACCTTATAAATCCATTTTAGTTTGATCAACATGCCTTTATCTGGACACGACACCAATTCCCAAACTTATAGTCTTTCAAATTTACGAATTTCTTCTTGCATTGCATCGATCCATGGCAGTTCGTTCATTGCTTGTTTGAAGTTCTTTGGTTCGATTGAAGTTAGAAAGGCATCAAAATAACACCACATGGCATCAGTCTGTAGTTGCAATCTGGTGGAGACAAAACGAGAAGGATCTCTGATTACATTTGCTATAGGACGATCCTTAGTCCATCTACCAAGAGATTCGAATGGAGTGTGGATTGGTCTTACATTAGATGACGATCCTTGAGAAGTCGAGTCTTCATGAAGAGGTTCGTGAAGTGGATCATCATGAAAGTGTGGCGTTTTTGGTGATTCTTCAAAACCTTAAGAAATAATTAGAGAATGTTCTTGTTCTTGTGTTGATGGGATACTTGTTGATGGAGCATCTTGGTCAATTGAAGTAGACACAAGTGAATCGGCTAAATCAACAACTCTTGATGCATTAGCGACTGGAACTGGAGAGACATCAATTGTTGAAGGAATGAAGTATTCATCGAACATGGGTTGGAACAAACGATCCCAATCATCTCTAGGTGGTGGATTACAAGGTTGTTGAGGAATATGGTTTGTAACGAGTCATGAACTGGATGATCAGGAAGAAATAAACTGAAGCCCGGGTCCTGAACTGAGTTGTTCAAAAGCCATTTCTGTTAGCTCATCAAAATCGACATGGATATTTTAATGATTTTTCGCGTACGTCAGTTGTAGATACGGTAAGCTTTCTTCTTGGGTGCATATCTAATGAAAATGCCTATATCAGCTTTAGCTTGAAGTTTGCCCAAATCTTCACTATCATTTTTTGGATAGCAAAGTGCTCCAAATACATAAAGGTAAGATAGATCGGGTTTTCTGTCATGTAAGATCTCATAAGGAGTTTTTCTATGGCGGCGTAGTATAATAGATCGGTTTTGGCTTTCAACGACACCTAAGATTGAAAAATCTGAGCTAATGTGCAGCATTCCAAATTAAATACAAATCTGAGCTAATGTGCGTTAAATGTAATAGTTTTATGTTTGATGCTAGACATGAATTGTGCTTTCTTGAATTTGTTTCTGATATGAATGCGAGTTCCAAATCTAAGTCTGTTAAGAAAACTAAAAAGAAAGAAGAATGGAAACCTACAGGAAAAGTGTTTACTAAAATTGGATATAACTCGAGACCCATAGGAAGGACTTTCACTTTAGTTGGAAATTGCGTGCCTTTTAACTAGATTTACCAGCCACTAAAAAGTGCCTCTTAGTAAACCTATTCCTCTAGAAGTAGTTGCACAAGAACCTGTAGTAACTAAGGTTTATACTAGGAGACCTAAGGTACCTAAGACTAATGGTTCCAATAGCAAACCTAAAGATGCAAACTATGATTTATAACAAAATGGAACCCGATACATCTCGGGGATCTAATACTTCAGTTGCTCCATCTTCTTCTTCGCATGGTCGATCTAGGTTGTTCCAATTGTTTATGGTCATTTGTACATCCGGATGCTCAAGCACAAGACTAGAGATTCGCTCTCCGAGCACAAACCACTCAATATTTATTCACAAGTATTCTCGTTACCGTGTCAATTCGGTAACACCAGATTGCAAAGATTATGGGGAATGGTGATTATACTGATAGGAAATATCATATCTCGAAGGTTTATACATGTGGAAGGACTAGGACACAATCTATTCTCAGTTGGTCAATTCTGCGACTCAAATCTTGAAGTAGCTTTCAGAAAACACACGTGCTTTGTTCGTAATCTGGAAGGTGTTGATTTACTCTTAGGATCTCGGGAAACCAACCTTTTATCATGGTCAATTGGGGTATATAATTACGTCCGTCTCCAATTAGTCGCATAGCCAAAAGCCTCAAAGACTAAATCCTGGTTATGGCATCGATGATTTTCACACTTGAACTTTGGTGCTATTAATCATTTGGAAAAAAATGGTCTTGTAATTACATGACAAAAAACTCCTTATGAGCTCTTACATGACAAAAAACTCCTTTATACGACGCCGCCATAGAAAAACTCCCTATGAGCTGATTTTAAGTGTTGTAAGTCTTAATAATACACGGGATTTTACAATTCTTGATTAAACTGGAAAATAACGTTCACGAATTTACAAATCAAAGAAATAAACCGTATAAGTCAAATGTGATTAATTCGCCTCCGAAGAAGAGTTTAATTCTCCTTCAATAGGAGATGATTAATTCTCCTTCTACAAGATATGATTAATTCGCCTTCTACAATAGAGGATTAAATCGCCTTATATTGAAAGGGATTAATTCGCCTTGAATAGAAGAATATTAATTCGCCTCTAAAAAGAAGATTAATTCGCCTTCAAGAGAATATTAATTCGTCTTTAAGAAAATCTTAATTCGCCTTCAAGAAAATCTTAATTCGCCTTCAAGAAACTCTTAATTCGCCTTCAAGAAGATCTTAATTCGCCTTCAAGAAGAGTCTTAATTCGCCTTCAAGAAAAAAATTTAATTCGCCTTCAATAAAGATCTTAATTCGCCTTCAAAAAGAGACTTAATTCGCCTCAATAAAAAATTAATTCACCTTCAATAAATATCTTAATTCGCATTCAATAAAGATCTTAATTCGCCTCCTGCAAAAACGAACTTCAACTTTTCCAAAAAACAGCTAAAAGACCTCACTTTTTGTTGTTTTTACCTCGAATTAGTCTTGTACAACATCCTATCGAAGCATAGTAAACGATTAATAAATACAAACTTTAAACTTTTTAACACAAAAATTTTCAAATCAAGATTTTGGACACGAAAGTACTTTTTGAACCAAAACTTATGAAAATGAAGATTTCTATGTATTGTTCCAAGTTTTGCTTGTACAACAAGATAATACTAAGACAAAAGAAGAGAAAGAGTAAAATTTATGTTTTAAAATCCACAAAAAGTTAAAAACTTTTGTTAGGTTCGAACCAAAAGACGAGTAGAAAATAAGTAAAAAACGCACACAAAAACAAACAATATCACCCCATGGCTCTTGATTTCAATCGTAGAATATAAGTAATCTTTAAACACGCCTATAAGAAAGAAGAAATCTAGAGAGAGAAAAGGAGTGAGAGGTTGCTTCTAGTGAGAGAAAGTGAAAGAGAATAATGTATAACTAAATAAAAAATGAAACAATCAACACCCTTTTCATAGCATGGAAAGGGTTTATATACTTGTACATAGGCCGACCATATGGGCTTTGTGCATGGGCTTTCCATGGGCTTTTCCTAAGCTAGCCTATCTATTTTTTAAATATTACTTAACGAGCTATCTAACGATATTTATGGAAGTGACCGATACTTTCGTATTCCTAACATTATGTAATGACTTAAAGTATTTTTATCAATTGCAACGATGTTTACTTTTACAAACGTCCATATAATGGTCGTTCCCTTGATCTTATGTGATGTATATTATGACATCACGCCCTTTTTCGGACATGATGAATTTACCAAGTGCATTGCAAGGTAAATTACTTGAATATTTTGGATAAAACATTCAAGTCGTCAATCCTACTTCATTATGTATTTTATGCATATATTTGCCAAATATTTGGAACACAACTATTGGACAAGTAGACTCAATATGACATCATCTACACAAGTGTGAGTTATGATCCGATGCATATTCTTATCGTCTTGGAAAGGGATGTCGTTATTTTCATATCAATCGAGTGTGATTGAGTATGTAGCTTCAAGATAATATCTCTTGTTATATTTTGATATAATCTTAAAGCTAGACAAATAAAAATCCGATTTCTTGTCCATACTCAAAATCTTATCAATTAGATTCGATAATAACATCAATCATAGTTTGAATAATGAGTTGATATATATTCGAAATCTTTCTTGACCCTCACGAACATTCTTTTAAAAGAAGACAAATAAAGATTTTCATAGTGTGTTCCACTAATCCTAAGACTAGTTGTAAGGTGAGGTTGATGAATAATGACAAGTTAATTTCTTACTTCAAGATTGTCATATATTTTGCTTGTGCGAAAAACTATTTGTTGATATGTATAGTATGCATAATTTTTGACATTTTATGAGTATATAAATGATTTTCCTAAGCATTTTTATACAACACACATCTTTTGTAAAATACTATACGTTGGTAAAAAGAATATAATTATGTGTGTGTGTTAGAACAATGCAAGCACAAGCAAAGTTTAAAAATACATTTTCTTTTACTTAATTACCAATGTATTAATACAATCTTTTATTTTGTTTAACCAACCCAATGTCAAACACCGCAAGATGATGAAAAGATTTAGACATCTTGTTGGAAGAGAGTTGATGTGTTAGAAATATTTTAGTGACGGGTTTTAATATATGATCTTAGGACATTATTTTTCCACACACTTGACAAACTATTAAACTCCCATTCCTAAGTGGGTTACTACACTCAAAATGATCTACAAGATGTTTATGTAACACTTGTAAATATAGTGATCTATGCCTATATGCAATGCACAAACAATTTTGCAACTTAACGCAAGCAATCTAGCGTAATTCCTATTAGGCATAATCCGAAAACTAGTAACATACAAATAGTATACATGGCACATGCATTTAGATATATAATTAGCTCAATTACAAATAGTAATGATTACTTATTA
Organism: Tanacetum coccineum; assembly: GCA_026074375.1. Lineage (NCBI taxonomy): Eukaryota > Viridiplantae > Streptophyta > Magnoliopsida > Asterales > Asteraceae > Tanacetum > Tanacetum coccineum. The sequence goes on from BQNB010007017.1 coordinate 37,211, forward strand.
ATATCTATTAACCAAGTTGAAACAAGAGTAAACACACATAATCATCTAGCATACACATAAGGATATTCGTCGTTGTTTTGTGTATTAGATATAACGATGTATACTTAGCTTGATTTGATTTTGAAAATAATATAGTTCCTTCCCATTTCAAAAATTAATTAAGATCAATATATTGAAAGGACAAATACACTATTTTTCAAAGATATATCAAATAGAAATGCTCGACTCAAAGGAAAATATAAAATACAAGTTTTACGTTAAAACGAAACTCAAAGTTTTGAGCACTATGTAGTATTTTGCATTTCTGACTTATTTAAGTTTAGAATGAAGACTTGGAAGTATTTTTAAATGAAAATAGACTCAATTATCTTCGAAATGGCGGGTGGCACGACTTCTACAGACTTACGGTTGATTTTATATGATTTTTCGAAGTTTGCCAAATTCTGCTGAAACAGACAGACGGCCCCCATAAAGGTGACGGCCCCAGATATATTAGGGGGCCGCCCAAACAATTATGGGACCGCCACCAGAGACCCAAAAACACGTTTTTTATTCAAACTCATTTGGTGACTTGACTGTGGAACATAGGACTTTAAAAAGTTGTTCCAGCACATAAATTTCGTGTTTTAGACATCATTTCTACTCTTACGACTTAGACAAATATAAGTTGACACTTCCAAGTACTTTTGAGAAAATTTTCTTTCAAGCTAGTATACGAAGTATATTTAATAACAAAACTAGTACGAATCAAACAACAAAACACTTTTCATATTTAATCCCCCTTCATGGGTAATTTGATACATGGATCGTACTCTATTTTAAAAACCATTTGTTTTGAAAACTAGAGCGACGTGGCTCTGATACCAATTGTGGAAACCGTAGAGGGGGGTGAATACGTTTCCATTAAAAAACTTTAAATCAAAGATTACATCACTCTTCTACTGGCGGTCCCATATATATATGGGGGCCGCCAAGTATATCAGGGGGCCGCCTGAATTATGGGACCGCCTCCAGAAGAGGTTTTCAGACTAGATCTTTTGTATCAAATCACCAATCAAGTTTGACGCAATATGAGAAGTTTTGATAATTGGTTTATAATAGCTAACACATATTCTAACAATATAATCATACTCACAATATTTAGCACAAAGAGATACACAACCTTAACTAACAAGATATACACAACCAATCACACAATTATGGACACAATGCAAGTATAAAAGTAAAGCGGTAAATGTAAAGAAATAAGTAAAGCGAAAGGTAAAAGAAAATGCAAACCGACACGGTGATTTATAGTGGTTCGGTCACGAAGCTCCTCTTCGCCCTACTCCACTCCCCGAGTATCCAACTCGAGAGTTACTTCACTAATCAACAAGCTCCCTTTCGGCGGAGAAAACCTTATACCAATGCTTACATTATTTTCCGACACTAAGCTAGATGTCGAGTTCTTCTTCGGGTACAACCAAACCCGTTATGTTTTATGGCCCAACATAACAAACCTTGTGTTTTATGGCCTAAACACATAAACCGCGTCGCTTACATTATTTTCCGACACTAAGCTAGATGTCGAGTCCTAATCTTAGCTAGAACCAATCTACCACTTCACCAATGTATTTTAAGGCCTAAAATACTAACCAACCCTCAATCAACCCATCCAAATATATACATCATTTGGATCTACACACTACTAAAGATTGGAAGACATGGACTCGATCTATATGTAACAAATGTTACAAATGGACTAACTAGACTACATAACTTCGGATCTTGAAGATGACCGAAGTTCTTCTCTTGCACATGAGGGAAGAAGGAAAGGATAGAAGATTGGATCACATTTAAACAAGATTAAACTATGTTAGTGATCAAGATATTTAGAGAGAGAAAGGGGATTTTAGAGAGAGAAAGGAATTTGAAAAATCTGTGTAAAGAGGGTTAATTTTCAGCAAGGGGTGGACCAGTATTTATAGCCAGGATTCCCCAACGGTCAGCTGGGGGCGGTCCCAGCGGTCCCTTTATATAAGGGGCCCGCCTAGGCCCTAAGGGGGCCGCCCCTAGACTGACGCTCCGATTTTTGTCTTTTTGTGGGGAAGGTTTATCTGACTTAGCTGGCAGCAGTTTTGGGGGGAAAATTTTAATTTAAATTTTATGTTTTTAAATAAAACTTATTTTTATTTAATTAAAACTATTTTGTGTATTTTTATAAAAGTCTAGTTTTATAAAAATATGATGGATTAAGAAGAAAAATTATTTTCTTGATCACTAATTAAGTTTAATGATTTGTTTATCCATACCTTGCGTGATTTACGTCAGGTGTAAACCAATGTCCGTCTTGATGCATACTTGAGACGTCGAGAGATGTTGATGCATTACGCATTGATGATTTGTGATTACGAGTGACTTGCGCACTTTACGTTACGTATTACAAGTCACATGTTTGTCATCACCAAAACATAAAGAGATCGTATAGATTAAATATCATAATATTTGCACTAACAATCTCCCCCTTTTTGATGATGACAAACTATGTAAACTATAACACATAGTAAAGTTTAAAAGTTAGTCGTTTACACTCCCTTCTCCCCCTTTTGTCGAAGCAAAAAGGTATTATGTGAATATGAGACAAAGATATGAGAAGATGGTATGTGTTCCGGGTATATGCGTTAGAGGAATGAGAAGAAGACAGGTTCTTCGAGTATATAGGATTGAGGAGAAGATATGAAAAATAAAGGTGAAGGTGATTGTGTATTTTTTTGATAGTTTAGAAAATGTCATGAGAGATGAGAGGTAGGCAAGAGAAGAAGGTAGGTACTTTGACTTTTACTCATATTCATTTTTATAAGGGTATAAATGTCAAGTCATCATATTTTTTAGTGTCCCAATCAAAAAAAGGAATGTGCAAATCACCTCCCTTTTAAGAATAACAAAATCTACAGGAAAGTGATTTATAACTTAACGAGCATATTTTCACAATATTCCAACAGGTTTTTGGAACAGATCAGTCGGCTAATCTTATCGCTCATTTTAGTTGGTTATGGAGAGTTCGAAGATATATATTTAGATATAGAGAATAAGCTTGAGATTAATGCTAGCACCAAGATCGGCTAAAGCATCACATGAGAAAGCTTTATTGAAATTACATGAAATGAGAAAACTTCTGGGGTCTTTGAGTTTTCATGGAACTTTGGTTTGAATCATAGCTGAACTTTCATCGCTCAGGAAAGAGGATGAAATTTGTTCGAGCTTGTGGCTTATTGATAACAAGTTGTTTAAAAAAATTTGCCATAGTTCGGCATTCCTGCTAAAACATCGACAAGAGGTATATTGATTCGAATGGCTTGAATCATGTCGAGGAATTTTCCATATTGTGCTTCCATTTTCTTTTTTCTGAGGCACTTAGGATACGGGATCTTCGGTTTATATGGTTTAGGTGTTGGGTTTTATTTGACTGGTTTGGATCTTTAGGTTTGGGTTCTGGTGTAGGTTCCTTCATCTTTATTCCTGGCTATCGAAGTTGATTGGAGTCTTCGAAGTTGTTTGGTTGATCATTTTTGGTTGAATAGGTGGGTCATGTATTTTACAACTCCACGTAAATACTGCATCTACCTGCTCATTTCGAGCTATGCGTTGGTTGATAGAGTTTGGCTGAGCTACCTTTTGGGTAAGTTGATGTTAGATCTAAGAAGAGAAACCAAAAGGTCGTAATAACACTAGATTGCTTGTCAGCAAATCTGTCGAACTTAGCTTCGAGATTTTGGGATCGAGGCATGATGATTTTTAGTAGTTTTTTCGAGTTTGGTTTTGAGATCCATAAACGTTTCTTTGACAAAAGCATTCGTGGATTGTTAAGCTTTTATGAAATCGCTTAATTATTTTTAAAGGTTGTAAGGTTTATCATCAGAATTGGATCGATAGTTTTCTCGATTGTAATCGTTTCTTCCGCTTAAACGCCAATTATCGCGATTTGAGTCATGGTCTCGGTAATCATTGTAAAAACGTGTACGTCGAATGGTTTGCATGAATTTTGCTTCTTCTTCGCGAGACATGGGTGTGTCATCTTTGTCATACTTAGGTATCAAGTGATTTGAACGGGGTTGCATTTCTTTGTACTGAGCGTCCATTTACATGGTCATGGCATCCATTCGTGCCATAATTTTGCCAAAAACAGAGTTACTCCTACCTTCATCGACGAAGGCAACAGTTTTCTTTAGAGAAGATTTTGGTTTTTGATTTTTAGCCCTATCAAGCTTGAGTAAGACTTTGTCTTCGAGAAGTTGATAAGTTTGGTTTGGTGTTTTATAGAGGAAAATACTACCAGCTGCGACATTTAGAACTTCTTAGGTTATTTCGCTAAGGACATGATAAAATATTTTAATGATATTGCCTTTGGTGAGACTGTTACCATGGCAATTTCTGAGCATTTCCTTCATACGAAGCCAAGTATCGGTTAGAGTTTCATTTTCATGTTGGGAAAAGTCTCGGATTTCTCCGAGGAGTCGATCGAATAAAGCTGGGGGGAAGAATCAGCTAATAAAAGCGATTCGGATTTCATTCCACGTTTTGATGGTTCCTTTGTTGAGTTCGTCAAGCCAGGTTTTTGCTTCACCTATGAGTGATAGGGAAACATCATTAGGCGGGCGACTTCATTTTTGGTGTCTCTGTATTTAAACATGTCATATATTTCGAGGAATTCGTAAATGTGTTTATGTGGATCAGTTTTAATTCTACCATCAAATTGGTTTCCTTTGACAAGGGTCAAGTGATTACCTATAATGGCGAATTCGTTACGGTTTCAGGAATGGTGATTGCGAAACCGGGAGTCGAAGCAACAACACGGTCAGCAGCCCACATGTTTTCATCATCCATTGGATTGTAATTTTCAAAAATATTGGGAAAATAACAGAAATAATTGATGTCAAGAATAGGTGGAAAGACTATTCTTGGGTGTTCGGGTCGTTCGTCTCTTCGTTCGAAAGGGACTCTCCTGTTTCGTCGACGAAGTCTTCGATTTAGGGTTCGACAAGTTCAGAATTGGACGCACGTGTATGCATCTAAGGGGAAATGTTTCAGAATAGATTTTTGAAAACGTTTTTAGGAATAACGTTATGACTGCAGAAAGTGCAACACACTTTCTGCAACGAAAGTTACAGAAAGCAGGCAGAATGAAAAAAACTTTTAAAATTTGTTTTAAAAACTAAGAAGTGATTGCAGAACAGTATAAAATCCCCGATAACGGCGCCAAAAACTTTTGATGTGTTTTGAAAGTTTTAAATTTATAAGACTAGTATTACCGGTTAATTATATAGAAACACACGGGTAAAGTATAACTCCCCGTATGTAGTATAGTATTTCAGGTAAGACCAGGTTGTCCACATGGATTTGATTATGTTTGTGTAATTGATCGATTTGAATCAAACACCTTTTAAAATATATAATATATAAATATAAGATATACTTATAATATATATAATATAAGGATAAGAATCAAAAAATCACAATTATAGTAATCCGGGGTTATGATTTCCCGGGTCGTTTCCCCAACGAGGAATGCAATTGAAAGCCGAGAGTCGTTTTGAGAATCGATGCTTGAATGGGACAAGATTGATATTGGTTATCTAAAACTACGGGAAAATTAAGGCAAAAAAAACTTAAAAACACTTAAGGCAAGACAAATTTTAACTAAAAACGCAAAACGGGAATCCTAAACGGGACCTAAAAACCCTAAATTATCAAAATTAAGTCCTAAATTGATCTTTTTGGTTTTTATAAGTCTTAATTGACTAAAAAGCTAGAACAAAGAAAACTAGACCAAAAACGAGAGAGTTTTAAGCTTAAAAACACTAAAAATATGAACGGGATTCAATCCCGTTCTTTAAAAATCGAAATTTTGCAATTTTAACCCTACGAAAGCAAATCTAATTTTCCTAGGTTCTAAATGTTAAAAGAAAACTTTCTAAAAAAAGAATTATATATTTTTAACCTTTTTATACTTTTTTATGAATTAAAAATGATTTAAATAAAATTAAATGTTTAAAAATACTAAACTATTTATAAAAAAACTGGAAAAATCATGAAAAGTAGCTTGAACAATGTGGAATCTTAGAAAAATAAACTTGGTAACACAACTTATCAAATAAGCTTTTAAATAAGCTAAAAACGCCTAATAAGCTAAAAGGCCTAAATGTGTATAAATAATAAATTTTGCAAACTTATACCGAAAAAGACCCAAGGGCGAGTGGTAGTGGAGTGTGTGTGTAAAACGTTTGGGTGTGGGGTTGAGGTCCCGGGTTCGAGCCTTGCTCACCCGGGGCTTCCCCTACTCCCAAATGTTTTTGCAAAGTCCATTTTTTATAACTTTTTAAAACACTTAAAAATAAGCAACTTTTGCAAAGACACCTTTTTTATAAAGCCCGAATAAGCACACAAATAAGCTAAGAAAGACAGATTAAGCCCAAACTATACTAAACCACTAAAATGCTAACTATTGGCATTTTTAAGCTCAAATAAGCAAACCAAATAGAGAAATAAGCTAAATTAGATAATAAGCTACACTAAATAAGCAACAAAGAACAAAAATAAGCAACCCAATAAGCCTAGAATGAGCTTATGAGCTCAGCAGTACTAACTTTTAAGTTAATACTGCTAGTTAGCAACTTAAGACTGCTAGGCTATTTTCTAACTTAAATAAGCTAAGGCAAAGCAAGTGGCTTATAACAGCTTATAGGCTAGTCCTAATAAGCATGAACAAACAAAAATAAGCAAAAAGTTTAAGCTATAGAAAGCAAATGAGACAGAATACTTAAAAAGCTATAAAGCTTAAGGTTTTTAAGCTAGAATGCTAATAAGCTCAAATAAGCTTAAACCTAAAGGAAATAAGCTAAATGGGACTTAAACTAACCTAATAAGCTATGCTAAACCTAAATAAGCAAAAGAAATAAACAGATAAGCCCAAATAAGCCCATTAAGCAAAATGGCACAAACAGCAGGCAAACAGCAAGGGGGGCACTTTTGAGCTTATAAATAAGCTCAAAGATGGATCCTTATGGCTTAATGAGTTATACCACTGAAAAGCTCTAACAATAAGCTACAATAATCATTAATCAAAAAGGAGTTTGAAAGACAAATAAGCCCTTAAAAATCTTAATGAAAAAGCTGTTTGTTCATTTTTCAACACTTAGAAAACTTTTTTCAGTCTTAACAAACCACTACTTTTGAGCTTAAAAATAAGCCCACAAACAGATCCTTATGGAATTTTAACCTTTAAACAGATTAAATATGGAACTCAAAGAACATGTAGCAACAATCAAAACATATTTTGAAATAAAGGATAAGCTATAAAAAGCAAATGAAAAAACATTTTTCTTCTTTTTATCAACACTTAGCAATATTTTTGACAGAAATGATAAAACACAAACCAAACTTGTAGGCCTTAGAGCTATGATACTAATTTGTTTTAACACATGAATAAACACAAAAACTTCACAAAAGTAACATTAAGCAAAGCACAATCAAATAAGCAATTAGAATAAGCTATAGCTTAACAGTTTTAAACCACAACTCCTCAAATCCTTAAAAATGAGTTTTACTACCTAAAAACTTTAACAAACTAAACCTTAGGACTCATTTAAGCTAAGCTAAACTGACTTAAGTGTCAAATTGTAATTTTAACCCACTTTGACCCATTTAAGCAGTTAAACAAACCTTTAAAAACAGTTTTGCCTATTTTACCTTGATTACTTGATTTTTAATAAACAAAACTTTAAGACCAAATAATATATAAGCTATAAAGACAATAATAAGCAAGTTTAAACAGCAGATAAGCACTCAGATAAGCTAGATTAGATTATGCTATTTTATGAGCTATTTTAAGACAGAATATAAGAAAACTTGCACACAAGATTTTTAAACTAAAACATAAGCATAATAAGCATTAACTAACATAAGCAAACATAAATAAGCATATATAAGCAGAAAATAAGCAGAAATAAGCACTTGAATAATAAATAAGCTAGAAAATAAAAATGAAGACTTACAAGCACCCTTGCTCAAAACAGGGCAAACAATCAAATCTACAAGCTCTAGTTTGTCAAAAAGACAAGCTAGTGAGGTCTATAAGCTCTTCCAAGGCTAGCTTATCATCCAAAAGCTGTGGTATTTTCAGGGGTGGTTCTTTTTATGTTAGCCTCAATTTATTGAATCGAATAAGGAAGTTCAGTCACTCTATGATGGAGCTTCGGTCTTTAATTAGTTAATGTTGTAATAAAATATTATCGGGAATCGGGCTCGATAGTTAATCTAATATTGTATATGTTTCGGGTTTAATCCCAAGCAAAACCCGAGCCCGGGTCCTAGTTAAATATCCCACGCGTCGTAGGGATATATATATAGATATTTTCATAAGAAAATATCTAAGAAATTCTCATAATATCTATTTTCTAAATCTAAAAATCTTTTTTTTTCTCTCATCTCTCTCTCTTCTCTCTTTCTCTAAACCTTTATCTCTTTTCTAGTTTCTAGTTCCGATTCGTGTTGTGATTTTATGAAGTGAAGTATTAATCGGGAACCTACAGAATCGCTAAAAATGGAGCTATAACGAATAAGATACGACTAAAACGGGTTTTACGTTAATTAAAAGTATAAAAACGATTTTATAGTTGTTATGAACAGTAAAAACACTATTTATCACAGAATCTCAAAAACCTAAAAATGTGATTTTATGATCACTCTTCTTAATACGAAAGCGTGGGCGTAAGAAACGCGAGAAACGGACTTAAAACGACAAAGTTATGTCATTTTTGCTAAAGACGTAATTATAAACGTTTTTACTTTAAAAATTCGATTTCACTTAAACGATTAGATGGTGATATAGCTATATAGAAATATATATGTATTAGTTATCAAAGTGCTATATTACTAGGGAATTTCATAATGAGGCTTCTTCAGATGGCGTATTGACGAGTTGTTGGATTTACGATTTAAAGTGTCTTAACTCCTCGTACATCATGTCATGACCTCTTAATTATGATAGCCCGAACTAAGGATGAGCGCGGTACCATTTTGGTACCGTACCGGCACCGTTTTTGGTGTACCGAATTTTTTCCCGACTTACATTCAAAGTCTCGTTCCCGGAACCGTATCTTAAACCGGTACCGGTATCAGTTCCGTTACCGGTACCGGTACAACGGTACTAAAACGGGTAGAGAACCGTATTTTACCTGTTTACAATGGCATACTTCGAAGACATATTGACTAGCACACCAAAGAACCTTGATGTGGCTGTACTAGCTGAATGACAAAACTCAAAAAATAAATCTGATGGTTGTTTGCTTGTTTCGTCATAGAGACCATCTTTTATAACTTTATATAATATGTATGAATTGAAACAGATTGCACCTTAACTAAATGTATTACTCCACTTTTGACCATCAGAATTGTTTTAAACAATTCAGGTTACAAAACAGAATGCACCTTAACAAAACAAACACATCATACATGATACAGCTATACCATGAAATCGCCAATATCTTTTAGGTGTATGGTTACTGTTATTGGAGGTAGGTTGTTTCAACACATCATACATGATACAACCAAAATATAAAGAAAGAGTTGCAGCTTTGTAGTTACTCTATAGTTGATTCAAATAGGGATCATGGATAAATCTTAAAACAAATTAAATATGATACAGTTTAGTACACAAGATGTTCCAGTTCTAATGAACAAACACAAATTATGTGTACAAGTAAAAAGACAATTTAATGGAGACACTCTTAATCGTCTCAACAAGGCGAAGATTTATATCAGGTAATTGATAGATTGGTGACGTCACTTGCATACTCTTTTAATCAAGTAAATGTTTTCACATATCACAATCATATCAAAACACATTGTAGTAATGCATCTTTAATCCATTAACAATTCTAGCATAAATGGGCACCTTCAGCAATTAAGTAAAGTGGTATAAGTAATTAGAACTTTGTATTCCGGTACCAAACTCGGGAATTCCCGTCTTGGTACCGTACCGTTTTTAGTGGTACCGATTTTTTTTTGAGCGAGTTTCAAGGTACCGGTACCGTACCGAGTAAAGAGAACCGGTACCGGTACGGGTCGGTACCGGTACGGTTCCGGTACCGTACCGTTTTTTCGGTACCCATGCTCATCCCTAATATTTAGGATTATTGGAGCAATTCTGGAAAAGAAACGGAAAGCGAGGCAATTTTGAAGTAAAATCAAAGAAGTTAGAAATTTGCTATAGGTTGCATTCGGGCGTTAGCGTGACGCGTTTCCATTTGGGATATTTTATTATCCATTTACTCACTAAAGGTGAGTTCATAGCCCTATGTTTTACAATTATTAATTTACAAGTTTTTGAGGTGAGAAACATATGCATGTTTTACAAATTGGACGCAAGTGTACATTTTATCATGATTACGGTTTGCCTAAGTAGCTATAACCCATTATGCCCATGAATAGATGTTGAACTGTCAAAATAACTGAATTGTGAGCTGCGAATGTATTATAGATAGATTTTTATTTGGGATTGACTAGCTATCACTGGAAACGGATGTATATCATGGTCGGAGTATTTTGGATGTTAGGGCTTTGAACATACACGGAATGTGGGAATATTTGTATATTGTATTCATTTATGTCGCGCTCGGTGTCATGAGCTTAGGAAAAGTAAATACATTTTGTGATGTCTGCATTGTTGATTATCACGGGAAGTACTTCTTTGTTGTTTGAGGTGTGATTTGAATGAATAGGGGGTGTTCGACTTATATAGGGTTCGAATGACCCTTGTTGCCCTAAGTTTGGGGTTTGATTAGTGTCAAGGCTAGGATAGATGATTCATGGGAGCTATAGTGATGAGTATTGAGAGCTAGAAGAGTAGGATTGAATGGTGGAAGGGTGTATGAGGGTTTCGGGTATAATGGAGTGACAATTAGGTGACAAGGCTAACTTAGTGGCCAAGGTGGTGATGGAGGTGCTTGGTTGCTTTCTTGTGACATGGTGGTGATGTCATAGAGGTGCTAGGGTGCTTGGTTGGGTTGAAAATGGGTCAAAATGAAATAAAAAGGGGTGTCGTATTTAATGGGTCATGGGTTAGGGTTTTATGGTTTTTAGATTGAGTTAGGTTAAAGGTTTAGGGTAGTTTTGTAACACCCCCAAATTGGGTCGCAGCGGAATAAGGATCTCCGGGGCGTGTTACTTCATAGATCAATAACACAAGATATATATAGAACGACCAAAAAGTCATTTTAAAACTGATACATTGGATTTAACAAATATTTGATACAAATAGCCCGAAGCTTTAACTTGTTCCTTATTATTATTACAAAGATACTGGTTCACAACACATGAGTTTCCCAAAACATAATACAACCATATCTTTAGCATGACTTCCCAAAACAAAATCACCAATGTATCCTTGGCACCTTATGCTTACTGATCTCCTGAAAAACATTGCTTTAAAACGTCAACAATAATGTTGGTGAATTCATAGGTTTGATAAATCATAATATGCAGGACCGCAAGACTTTTCCCGTGATAATGCAACACATGCAGACATCACAAAACCAGATTACATTTTCCTAAGCTCATGACACTGAAGCTCGACGATCTTTCTTGCAATAATAATATTTATTGCAATTTCTGCCCGAATAGATGTCTAACCCGAAACATCCCCAAATTCGACATGCTATACGTTCGTTACCGGTGATAGCTAGTCACCCGAACGGGGAGGTCGTTTCCCCAAATAGATCTATTCATAACATTCGCGCTCACATAATGTAATTAACAACTACATCTATGCAATTGACAGTTCATGATAAGGGGCTCAACTTGGGTTATCGCTACTTAGGCAAACATGTAATCAATACTTGCGTCCAATTTATAAAACAAAGCATGTTTCCACCCCATAGTTATAAATCATTGAAATCGTAAAAATGTGGGGCTATGAACTCACCTTGAGTTCTGATAATCCAAATATCACAGATAATGCGTCACGCAAATCGTCAGATGCAACCTATTTAATTTAAGGTCGTATAAGTACCATGTACTTCGATTAACTAACATCATATACAGGTCTATGTTAGTTACATCATACTATCGTTCGGGCTATCATAATCAAGAGGTCATGTAGTGAACGTATGAGGAGCTAGGACACTTTAAATCGTAAATCCAGCAACTCGTCGATACGCCACCCCGAAGAGGCCTCATTATGAAACTCCCTAGTAATATAGTACTTTGATAACCACATATAATTCTATATAGCTCAATCACCATCTAAATGTTTGAGTGAAAACATATTTATAATTGTAAAACATTTATAAATATCTGAATAATGTAATTATAGTTATTCCTGGTAGGGTATTAGTTACTCCTGGTAGTGTTATTACTACTGGTAGTATATTAGTTACTCCTGGTAGTGTTATTACTACTGGTAGTATATTAGTTACTCCTGGTAGTGTTATTACTAGACTAAAATGACCCACCTAAATCAAATTTTCCATGACTCCGGTTTCCCTAAAAAGAATTAATGCGAAGCGATATTTGAACAACTTTCCAGTCTGTCCGAGACCCGAAACCTCGACCAACTACAAAAAAGCACGTCGCATCAGATCTGTCGAATTGTATTAATACCAAAGCCAGATTTGCCTGCCCCCTCCTTACGACCCGTTATCACTTTGCTTGAAGACTTAAAGAACCTCGCGGCGAAGTAAAACGACCTTACCCCGAACACTTCAAGTTTCGGCCGAAAGGCCGAAACGGACTAGAAAGTGTCCAAAATTACCATCTTAAAATCCTGACAGAAACCACTACTTAACAAATGCTTGAATTTATATACCCTCGAATTATATACCATCGTATTTTCGCTCTAACTTTTTCTTATAAATCCTTTTGACAAGTTTCTTTAAACCTTTTTTCGGAATCGTCGTGATCATAACTATCTTTATAAAAAGAATAAAATAAATGGTTTTATATATAACGAATTTTGGACAGAATCTTTGAGTGACCCTTGTTGAATCAATTTTAAACCTTGTTTTTATACCTTACTACTTCTGTAATTTAAGCATTTAACACCAACTGTAATATGTACAATACTTTTCACAATCCTTTTTAAACATGATAATTAGCATTATCTATCAAATAAAATAAGTGTGCAAAATATCATTACAAGTAAAAACTCCATTTACATGTTAAAAATCCTACATGTGATTCAAGCTACAATAGAACTAAACATATGCATAAAATGAATATTGAAAGAACATAAAGTGTTCTAAATGACCTTATGGTGTATGATGATGATGACCAATGTAATCTAAACCCTTGTTTAGATAAAAATCCAAAGCTTGCACCAAGGAAAACCCTAGTTTTCTTAAATAAGCCCTAGCTTCCTTTCACTTGATTAATACTTGAAATGCTTAGCTCAATGCTTGGAATACCTTATAGAAATCTTAATGGATGGATTGTGTAATTGTTGTATAAAGTTTTGTATGGATTTGGTTGGAAGGTTGGTTTGAGCCGTGAGCATAAGGAGAGAAAGAGAGGGGTTTTGTAAAAATTTTACTAAGTGTTTATGTCTAGAATTTACATATCAGTTTACTTCACTTATATTGCATTTCAAATGGTCAATAGCTAGTAAAAAAAAAAAAAAACATTCAAAGGGACATAATGAATGTTCAAAGGTTCAAGTTTTTTGTGATTTTAAGTCAAGGTAACAAAAAGGCTAGGTATTACGGCTTAGATGAAGTACTATTTGACCAAGTGTAATGTAAAATTTTTCAATTTCTCATCTTGTATTGTATGTATGTCATGTGATTAGTGTGGGGTGGAAACCTTCTAGTGAATTTTTGCTATATACAATATATAAGAATTCATATTTAAAAGTTTACAACTTATAACTTTATTTAAGATTCCTCGTACATTAGACTGAACAAATTATCCAAATATTTTTTTGACGGTATAGGAGTATCTTTTGCTGATGAACCAATATCCTGAAAGTTGTTCATTCCGGGTTCTAAACAGTTATGTTCAGAAGCCATTGCTGTAAGTTCATCAAACTTGACGTGGATGTTTTCCATTATCTTTTGAGTTCTGTGGTTGTAGATCCGAAACCCTCTGGATGATTCTAAATATCCGATAAAGATACCAATGTCTGCTTTTGGTTTCATTTTGCCAAGGTCTTCTCGATCATTTGTTGGATAACAAAGTGATCCAAACACGTGAAAGTATTCCACATTCGGTTTTCTATATCGAAGAAGCTCATATGGAGTCTTGTTGTACCTTTTATGGATTAATGAATGGTTTTGTGTAAAGCAAGCAGTAGAAAAGCCTCGGCCCAAAGGAATTCTTGTGATTTCGAGAAGATACGCATTGTGCGAGCAACCTCTACAAGTGTACAATTGCGTCTTTCAACTACACCATTTTGTTGAGGCGTTCTTGCAATTGAGAATTGTTGCATAATGCCTAACTTTTCATAATGAGCCGACAGTATTGCATTTTTGAATTTTGTTCCATTGCCAGTTCGAACTTTCTAGATTTGCATCTTGAAATTCAACTGAGCTTGATCAATGAACTTCTTGATCATGTCAGGAGCCTCATCTTTTGTTCAAAGAAAATACACCCACGTATAGTGAGAGTAATCATCGACTATCACCAAAATATACCTCTTGCCATTGATACTCTCCACCCTCATTAGACCACATAAATCCATATGTATCAATTCCAGTTTGGAATGAGTACTTGGGACCATCTTAGGTGGATGAGAAGATTTCTTGCTCTTTCCTTGCTCACATGCAGAACATAGATGATCTTTGTCATACTTAAACTTCAGAAGTCCATCAACCAAGTCTTGTTTGGTGAGGTCATTGATAGTACCAAAGTTCAGGTGTGAGAGCCTTCGATGCCATAACCATGACTTTGTTGAAGTAGCTTTGGACATCAAGCAAATGGGAGATGAAGCTGCCATTTCTGAAATAAGGATAGTATACAAATTTGATTCACGAGCACCTGTTAATAGATCATCTCCTTCCATATTTCAGACATAGCATGTCTTTGATCAAAAAGCAACTTCCAAATCACCATCGCAGAATTGACCTACACTGAAGAGGTTGTGTCCAATACCTTCAACATAGTATACATGACAAATAGTGATATTTCCATGTACATAATTGACATATCCTGTGATTGCTGCAAAGTGATCATTTCTAAAGCGGACTATGCCCATCAATTTCTCATTAAAATTTTTTAGCAGTTTAAGATTCCCGGTCATGTGCTTTGAATAACCACTATCAACAATCCACATAATGATATGGATCATCTGCATCACAAGAAGAAAACACAGATGGAAGAGTGGACGGTTTGGCTACCCATTTTCTAATGGTAACTAATGTGTTAGAGTAAGATACAGCATGGTCTCTACTTTTAACAACACTCGGATGCACATTAGCAGTTAAGCTCTTAGGAATAGAATATAGTTTAAGAAACTTTCGTGTCTCCCTCTCTAGGTTAAGATAACGTATAAATCGACTTGCCCATGGTATGTAACTTCCCCTTTCAAGCATGGGAGGACGAGTCTCCGATCCGGCATCGGCAAGCGATTGTTAATGTGCACTTGAAGTCGACATGTTTTGTGACTCAATAAATGGATATTTGTAGACGAAAAATAGTTCTACTTGTGACTTAAAATTAATTAAGTACGGTTAATAAAAATAACGATGTTTGTGATTTTTCCTTGTCTTGTTTAACTTGTGCTATCGAAATTAGTTCCCTAATTATCGAAATTCCAACTGTATCGAAAATGAGAAGAAAAATACTAGAAACTCTAAGTATCGTATTTCCACGATTCACAATCCCACAGTATCGAAATTCCAACGTACTATATCGAAATTGAAGTCGGTCAAAAATCAGATGTATCGAAAATGGCAATTTTGATGAAAGGCGGTTAGATTATCGAAAATCACAATTTCGATAAGGAGCGTGTGAGTACTATCAAACCTGAGCAAATTTCAACGAGGAGCGTGTAAAATGATGAATTTCAATAAGGAGCATGTTGAGTATCAAAAATTGTTAAATTTCGATAAAACCACAATAGTATCTGATATCAGTCAACACTTAACAACAGTTCTCGAACAACTCTAATCTCGATCAAAACAGAACTCAGACATAACTATTTTTCAATTTTGATAATGACACTTATCAAATTCCGATGATCACTTTCCCTACCAGAATTCAAGAAGCACTTTTTCTAGTAAATTTCCATCGAAAATTGGATTATCACTACGATAAAACCGTAAAGATAGCAAATCTGATAGATTAGATTCGTTTTAAGTTTTTATCGAAAAAGAGCTTCACAAATTTGATGAAACCAAAAAAGTGAGTTTTGTTAACTTTGACTTGAAAATGAAATACAAACTCGATAAAACCGATAATGTGAACAATTTCAACTCTAAAACTGTAACAATCCGAGTTTTTCGACGCGTATGACGATCGCGAATCCGACGTCATAATTATTATTTTATAAATTCGTATGATCGAACGTCGACATTTAATATTTTATTTGTCGAGAATAATTATTTTTGTGTTTTATTACGTATAATACTGGAGGTATTTTTAAAATATTTATTTTTGACATTTCGCGAGTCGACGTTTGACCGCGTTCGTTAACCGTTTCGAGCATCGTAAAAATGTACGACGCAACTCGTTATTATTTTTAAGATCGTAAATTTATTATTTTTATGAATGTCGTCATTTTGTTCCTTGTCTTGAGCCGGACTCGGATTTTAATGTATACGCATTTAATTAAATGTTTTTAATAAATTTGTGTCGAAAATAAAAATTGTTTCTCTCTAGCTCCACCACCACCACCGGAAACCTTTTCCGGTCACCGGAAACCGCCACCGCCGCCGTCGGCCGCCGATCACCGCCGCTGGAAACCGCTGTGGTCGCCAAAAAAATTACATACAACCCGAACAACTTATATTTTCCGAATCCCCTCGTTATTTCCTACATTTTCCACTAAAATTGCTCCTCCCAAGCTCAACGTCCGAACCAAACAAACACCACCACTATTCCGGTCAACTCCGACATGCATTATGATCTATTTACATATTATTGATCCTTGCATCAAGGCCTACACATCCCACTAAAAATATTTCACATGCATTGAGTTTTAAAGAAGTTAAATTTTTGGTTGGCTCTTGAACATTTCGTGTATAAGAGGGGTGTTTGTGAAGCTAGATAAGTGTTTTAAAGAAGTGTGGGTTAAATAGAAAAAACTTCGGTTTGCTTAAAGGAGCAAGCACAAAAACTTAAAATACCTATCGGGCTCGTAATGGGCCCAAAAACCCATTATCGGAGCTTATTAGCTTATTAAATAAGCCACCAGGTTAAAACAGATTAAACAGGCCCAAATAAGCTTATTGAGATAAGAAAACCTTAATAGACCTTTTGCAAACATTCGGGTTGAGGGTTGTTGGGCTAACGAGCCCAATGAGCTCGAAAAAGCTCAAATAAGCTCACCCGAGCTTATTTTCAGCTTAACAGTTTTAAGTAAGTTTAAATAGGCTTAATGAAGGCTCATATGCCTTTGAAAACTCAATTGGACCTTTAGATTTCTTATTGGACCTTAACGGGTCCAATAAGGCCCAATAAGCCAAAATAAGCTCATCCGAGCTTATTTATAAGCTGACCCTGCTTATATGGCTTATTGGAGCCCATTAAAACCTTTTGTCACTTGTTAGAACTTAAACGGGCTTAAATTGTGATTTTTACAAGTTTAGGGTCTAAAAGTGTCAAAGTGTAAACTAAAGGGTGTAGAATTGTAATTATAAATTTTATAAGTCCAAGGACTGTTTTTGACATATTTCAAACATGAGGTGCTGTTTTGGAATAACTTATATTAAAAGTATAACGTTTGTAAAGCTAAAAGGACTAAAGTTGTCAAACTTAGAAACTTAAAAGTATGTTATAAAACTTAAATGATTTTTATAAATACTTGAAGTGTCGGACTGGACTTAATATAATAAAAGTATTATTGTGTTTAAAGTCAAGGTTTATCGGTGTATAAACTATCGGTTAATAAGCATATCTATTAACGATATCTATCCTTAGTCGTATTCCTTCCCAAGAGCCATCAAGTAAAGACAAATACAATAAACATGTGCACACCACACAAGTGATAACAGTATATATAAACTAGTAATTTATTGTAGTTTATACAAGAGTCGTTAGTCTAAATTTGTAGACTAAGACTGGCCGTATTTACGTAGGTATTTGACGGTGTGATTCATTGCCATACTTGGATATATTTATCCTGCACAGAGGACTACCTGCTGAGGTGAGTTCATAGCCCCATGTTTTACAATTTTTAAATGATTTACATCTTTGGGGAGAGAACATGCTTTGTTTTACAAACTGGACGCAAGTGTACATTTTATACAAAGATTATCTGTTTGCCTAAGTAGCGATAACCCACTGAGCCCATTTATCATGAACTGTTAATTACCTGGAGGGTAAGCGCGAATGGTAGTAGATAGATCTATTTGGGATTGACCTCCCCGTTCGGGTGACTAGCTATCACTGGGAACGAACGTAGACCATGTCGGATCTGGGATGTTTCGGGTTAGAACATCATTCACGGGCAACATTGGTAATTTATTGCATTCATACATGTCGAGCTTCAGTGTCATGAGCATAGGGAAACGTAATTACTTTTTATGATGTTTGCATGTGTTGCTTAATCATACACATGGAAATCTTGCGGTCCTACAATTGATTTACATAAACCTATGAATTCACCAACATTATTGTTGACGTTTTGAGCATATTTTTCTCAGGTCAATGAGGCACGAGGTGCCCAGATATATTGGGGGTCACTTTTGGAGAGTCACTAATAAATATTTGGGACGTATTATATTTTGGGAACATTTGTTATAAACCAAAATCTTTATTTATAGTGTCGAACAATTTGAAGCCAATGGCGTATGTAATGAACAAGTATTTTGTTTAATCCAATGTATCTTTTTAAAACGACACTTCTTGGACATTATTTCGTCTTACGGGATGAATGTGTTATGTTTTGGCACACGGGCTCATTTAGTTGGAAATCAATATTTTTATAACTTGTCTTACGAGCCATGTTATATGTTCTGTTGAACCAAATATGCGTTCTAACTGTTATTTGTAAACTCTATGAATTCACTAAACGTTTTGTTGACCCTTTTTAAGCATGTATCTCAGGTTAGCTGCTATTGATGGCTGGACGGGACGAAACGCGGATATCAAGGACGGTGCCTCGGTGAAATAGTGTCATAAATTAAAACAAGGTTTTTAGAAACTAAGTCGTGTTATGACTTTTAGAAATAAACTTCTATGTCGGTATTGGAACCTATGTAACTCTGATCTTTCTAATAAATAAAATTGTGTCTTATAAACGTATCTTTGAACGTTTACTGGGACTCGTGTGCATGTATTATGAAGTAGCACCACAAATGTTGTATTTCGCTGTGTATCGTGTTTTGGGGGTGTTACAGAGTGGTATCAGAGCACGATTTGTAGTGAACTAAGTCGTTTTACAAAACTTGGACTGCAACTGTGTTTGGAAAACTTCACGAGTCTCTCACCATTGTCCGATATTCGCGCGCGCATCATTCCTGATACCATATGTGCCTTATGTGGTATATGTGAATGCAATCTATGTGCATGACAAGTGGGATACACTTGGTATAAGTAATGATTATATATATGTATATGTATATATATATATGTATATATATATATATATGTATATATATATATGTATATATGTATATATATATATATGTAATATATCATATATTTTTAATACTATATATATATATATATATATATATATATATATATATATATATTATATATATATATATATATTATATAATATATAGGTGTGTGTGAGTGTAATTTGATATTCGTTACTTACGAAGAGCTTAATTTTGGATGAGTATTGATGCTACTAGATGGACGCATCGTTGTTATATGATAAGTATAATTTCGTATATGTTTAATTAATATATGCAACCGTTGCTAATATAAGCATTATGGATGCGGCACTATCTCCCGATGGTGTGTTCGATTTTCCCGCATTATGTGTCGTTTGGAAACGTTTATTTTTTGGAACTTTCAAATAAAGTTGTTGTGTTGTGTTTCGATTCTCTGGTATCGACCTCTACCTAGTAAGTCTTAAAGGTTTGATTTTTGGAAACCCATAAGGTTTTGTGTTTAGAAGTGTGTCAAATGGTTAGGCATGACTTTGTATTGGAGTTTGGAGGAATTAAGATGGTGTTTGGTTGAATTTGGATTGGGTTTAGAAGACCGTTTTAGACCAGCAAGATGTTGGTTGTTTTTCCGAAATGATTTTGACCTGTAGGATTATGTAAAGTATCCAGGGTAGTAGATCTATGTGCGTGGTATTCCGCTTTTTACTTGCTTATGTGTGTTTGTGTTTTGATGAATTTGTAATGTCAATCATTGGGATGTGTGTGCAATCAATGCTGGGTACGACTAGGAAAGGATACGGATATAAGTACGGTGGCCAACGTAGTTATAGATGTATCACAACTCACTCGTATTTAGTAGTATCGTTCATACAAATCAGCGTTGACACCATGGGATTGTATATGGGTATTTTATGGTATAGATATAGTTGGCTTTTATATATTGGCCAACCCTCGTACCTAACGTCGCCCATGTTCTTTCTCGTATAAATAATGCCGCCGAAGTGCTGGCTGGCTTACTGCCGCATCACAAGGAAGGGAACGGGTGGACGAGTAGGTAGATGAGGTAGAGAAATAAGAAAGCCTAAAGGAGGAAGTGTCGATCAAGTTGATGTTTTCTGTATTAACTTCTTGAAAGGAAATTTTGGTACCTATAGAGGACTGCTTCTGATTTGCAGCTTGTTGAGAGTATTTTAAAATATTTATGGTATATAAAGACCTGGGAAATTATACTAGAAGGTAGAGAGACATTCTTGGTGCATGTAGAGATTCAGATGAAGTTATATTGACACTCGACGAGTGAGTTACCGCCAAAACGGCAAGACTAGTCGAAGATTGAGACAAAAATTTGAATGAGTAATAAGTTTAAGGATTTAATTTAGAAACACCTGGGTATGTAAAACTGGAGGTTCTAAGTATTGAACCAACTTGGATTTGATCGGTTGTGTTAACCTTTGCGGGCTCATGGTTTAGGAGATGTGTTGAGAACGGTGAAGATGTAAAATTTGGGAAATAATCAAGAAGCTGAAGGTTTGTTGGGTTGAGGTTATTGTTGCCTCAAAATCTTTGTCTTATCAACAGTGATTGTGAATGCGTATTCTTTAGTCATGGTTTTGATTTAGATCTCTATGAGGACTAGGTATGAGATGCTCTAGTAGCATGGGTGGTTTGGGCTAGGATGCCATTGTCACCCTGGATTTCATCTTGTTTTGATATGATTTGAATTTTTGGAAGGTGTAGCGGTCCCCGCTAGCACTCTTATGCACTTATATCTTCTTTGTTTACCCTTATCTTTGTTGGGTGTTCCTCATACTTGCTACGATTTTTAACTTTAAACCATCATGATGACATTTTACAAATCAATGATTTTGACCCATGAAACATTTTAAACACTTATCAAAAAAAAAATTATGTCATTCTGTAAATTTTGTCGATTTTGAATCATTTGAAAATCTTTATGCAACCCCAACTGAAATGATGTTTTACGTATGATGGTGATTTTCAAGATTTGTGTCTAGACAATTCTTTCCCACCATGTTAAACGAATTTCTTATTTCTTTTTGTTATCTTTGAAATCTTTCCAAACTATAGTCGACTTGGAATGTCGCTTTGATCTAACCTTTTGAAGGAAATTTTGGTCGAACTTTTAGAAGGAGAAAAATGTTTTACCCCCAGTATTAAGTCTTTTACAATATATTTCCCAACATGGAGAGAATCTCATGCGAGTCGTTGTGACCAAGTCGTCCCGAAAGGAAAATACCAACGGTATTGTTCGGAACGAGTATGTCTAGAAAGGAGTGAAGTCTAATTCGTGATAATATAAGATCGACGGTTGTCATGAAGACATGTGTTGAGACCAAGTGTGGTCGGTATGCTAGTGAGCAATGGTAGATTTGAACTATCAAGGTTGTGAACCGGATACCGACACTTAGAGAGGATCTTCTTGAAAATGTAAAGTTCCTAAGGTAGGTGGAAGCTAAGGCGTTTAGCTCCAAGGTTAAAAGTAAGGGATGGAGAAGACTTCTCCTACGTTAAAAGTGAGTTTCCATTAATGTATCAACCGATGGCTGTGAAGAAGACTTCTTTCCCCGAAATGGAAAGTAGTGGTAGTATAGTTGTAAATGTACCTGGAATCGTTGAGGATTAGAATAAGGCAATAAGAGACCCCTGACTTAAATTTAGGTGTAGTGGTCCTTACTCCTTGACGTGACGACTTAGTATGCCTATATAAGGATGAAAAGATTGGAGATTCCGGCCGAATGGCGACATCCGTTTCCATCCTGGAGGAACAATCAAAGTAGCTAACGCCTTAAGTCGAATGGTATTGAATTAGGAATGTACGTAATTGTCTCGACTTGATTAGTTGAGTCATCGAAGATTCAATGCGATGCGTTAAGACCAAGTCGACTATGCTAGTCGTGGTGCAGAAATGTTAGAATTTTGATTTTTTTCGTTAAACGAGCAACTAGCCCATGATGCTCAATTGTTTTCTTGATTGTTGTCGATTTGTCTTTAGACGATATGTGTTTTCTTGCAGGATTATCGCCGCCGAATTATGTGAAAAATGTGCTTTATGTGCTATGTGCTCTTGAATGTTAATAAGCGCTTATGTCACTTTTGTGTAGCCCATGATATGGCTTAGGATGTGAGCGAATGGGTATTGCCCGGGGCTCAGTGAAAGTTCAATTAGACGGGTACGCACACCCAAAAGGTCTTCTGTGAACATGGATTGGTATCTTGAAAGTCTATAGTCATTCGTGGCAAGATAAACCACAAGTATGACTATGATTGGTTAGGACTTAACCGTAATTAAGTCGGAATTATTGTCGATCATCCGGCAAGCTTGGTATAATGAGCAACCTAATTGGTTGGGCTTGAATTCGCATGATGAGCATAACCATTGCTGAGGCTTCCCAATAAGTAAGCACGATTATTTTGTTAAAACTTATAGAAAGCAGGCATGATTGTTGCAAAGCGTGATGATAAGCTAGGTAGAAATATAAAGTGATTTTAAAAAATGGTGAATAGGCGATTATGTGCTTACAAGATTATGTGGTTATGTGTAATGGTGCTATAATGCATTTTATGGAGTCGTATGTACTCCAGATTATTTTTCGCAACCGGTGGTGCATCATTGAATGTGACCGGGAGGGCGATGTTTGTTTTGATTTTGGATAATGACGTATATTTTGGTTTTGATTATTGATGTATGTTTTGATTTTGGATAATGACGAATATTTTAAGTTTTGATGTATGTTTTGGTTTTGGATAATGACGTATATTTTAGTTTTGATTATTGGCGTATGTTTTGGTTTTGGTTAGCAACGTATGTTTTGGTTTTGCGTAATGGTGTGCATTTTGTTTTGTTGGGATGATCCCCAAACTAAGATTTGGGTTGATCTTTCGTTTAAGGTCTTTCGGTTAAAAACATCGTGATTTATGTTTTCCCGGATATGTTTAGTAACGTATTTTGTCTCTTATAATAAGAGCAGTTCTAATTATATTTTGATTTTGTTAATATGAATTATCATTTGTTTTGATTGACTTCCGTCCGGAATAGTTAAGACGAGTATTATAACGTGTGATCTTTGTGTTCGAGCACGTGAGACCGTCCGATTGTAAGGAAGCCATCTTCGCAAGAGAAATTAAAGCGAGAAAGAAAGGACGAGCACCGGGACGGCGCTCCCTTAAGGTGGGTGGAATGTAACAACCCGAGTTTCACGACGCGTATGACGATCGCGAATTCGACGTCATAATTATTATTTTATAAATTCATGTGAACGAACACCGACATTTAAATTTTATTTACCGTAAATAATTATTTTCGTATTTTATTACGAACAAAAATTTGAAATTTTTATTTTTGACGTCTCGCGAGTCAACGTTTGACCGCGCGTTCGTTAATCATTTTAAGCATCGTAAAAATCTACGACGCGTCTCGTTATTATTTTACTAGTCATAAATTATTATTTTATGAACTTTGTCGTCTTTGTTCCTCGACCTTGGTCAAAACTCGCGTTTAAGGCTCATGTTTTATTTAAATTGGGTACAAGTTACATTTTATTTAAACAATATACAAGATTTAAACTAGTAAATAAAAAGAAAAAAATATATTTTTGCATGCCAAGACCAATAGGCCGACGCCTAGATCCCCCACACACACTCAATGTGTTTATTTTCCAAGGTCCATGATTACATATTTGCTTCTCATCTTAGATAAAGTCTTACACTCTCACACACAAGCTAGTTTCAAACATTTTTTCTCTCCTTCTTGTTCTTATTGGTTCGGCCGGATATAAACACCCACACACACTCACCATTTTTCCATTTTGATATTGCAAACACATTTAAACATCACTCAAATAATGATATGAAACAAGAAAGAACCAAGTTTTAGTTGTTTTTTTCCTCCCCTTCACACTTATCTTGGTGTTCGGTTGAAGCACAAACACCAACACCTTTGGTGTTTTGATTTTTCTAATCATCCAATATTGTTTAGGAGGCTTATTTAAGATCATCAATGCAAGAAAATGTGACACGCATTAAGGTTTATGCAAGGTTGAGTTTTGTTAAGATTAGTGGGTTTTGATTTAAATGAGGGATATGAGACTTGTTGGGAAATGATATAGAAAGAGTTAGTGGAAGTATTTAGTTGGTAAAAATATTTGGAGAGGGTTATTGGGTTCGATCGTGGGTTCAAACCAAGGAGGGGACACACCAAGGTGTATTTTGTTTGATTGGTTATTAACTAGACTAGTTGGGGTTGATTTGATTTGGTTTTGGTTTGGTTTTGGGTTCGAAGTCACGGCCAAAGGAACAAAAGGGACAAGTGTGACCATTTATCGAGTCCGATCTAGTTTGTTATAGCATTGTAAGCACTCTCTTTATTTTTGTTTTGTTCGTTTTCGTTTATTGAATGATATTAGTCGTTGCATGTGATGAAATCGATGAGATCTTGCGTCGTCTAGATAGTTGATGTTATAAAATGACTGAGGGAGTTTAATATGAATTATAGGCCATATTAGATGTGCCGTAAGTGAGATTTTGGGTAAAAAATGAGTTTTGGCGTGAGTTATAATAAGTATATTTTGGGCAGAAACTTTGGCACGGAAAACGAGGGTCAAGATTTTGTAAAATTTGATTTTGGTTTAAAAGATATGGTAGAGGGTATTTTTACGAGCGTTTTGGTAATTTGAACGCCCCGTAACTCCTAATAACGAAGAAGCTAGAGCGAAAACGAGATATACGTTTTAAGAATAAAATTCAGCATTAAGGGAAAATAATAGTTGCTGTCAGATATTTAAATGCTCGTTTTGAGCACTTTCGAGTCCGTTTCGGCCTTCCGGCGAAACACGAAAGTTGCTCGGAATGATGTTTTACTTTGTTGCGAGGCTCATTAGTTTTAAAATCGGGTAATAACGGGTCAAAACCCAAGGTCAAAATCTGCGTTTTTATTGAAATGTCTTAGTTCCTGCAGAAACTTGCAGGGGCATTTTGGTCATTTTCCGTTGAGTTTCGGGTCTCGGCTAAAACTAAAAAGTTGTCCGGAATGTCGTTTTGCATAAAATCTTTTTTGAGTCCGAGTCGTGAAAATGTGATATAATGGGTCGTTTTTGGAGCAGGTCAGATATAGTAATATATATATATACACATAAAGTCAAAGTAAAGTTCAACGTTGACTTTTGAAACTCAACGGGTTAATACTAAATTTGTCGGATACTATAAAAATAATAAACGCTACTGTTATTACAAGGGTGATATTTTAAACTTAATGATCGTTATGAACGAAGTAGATTCTAAATATAGTAACTTCTGAAATATCCGGATATAACACCGATACGAGTAAACGATAATCAAATTAAATGTCGAAAGTTCGACGAGATAACTAAATATTATTATAAATATAATTAGAAGGCGAGACTTACTAAACATGGTAACTTTCCGAAAATAGTAACTTTCCAAAAAAAGAAAGTTTTCGATTAAGCAATGTATAAAATAAATGAGAGAATGGTCGTAACTCAATTAAGTGGAGTCTAGGATTTAGGACGTGCAAGTGGATTTCTCATCACATGTGTATGTATATTTATACTAATTTTGATAGTTGCGTCGCGCGCACTATCCAATCGTATCTTAAGATATAATAATTGAACGACGTAAATTATAGGTCGCGGTTGAGCTTGTCGTCGAGTAGTTCGTGATTGTTTCGGTTGTTTAATCTTCGGCTTCGATCAAGGTGAGTTTATAGCCTCGCTTTTAAGTGTTTTAACTGTTTGTAAACCCGCGAGGGGGGATACTTGTTGTTTTATGAAAATGAGAACGCAATATGTTTTGATACTAAATATGATTCCATTCACTATTGAGTATATGTCTTTTACTGTGTGACCGTCAGTTGCCTAGTTGCAGGTGAGTGCTAATGCATTAAATAGATCTATTGGGTTTGACAACCCTGTTTGGGGTTTGAATCAGTTGTGAGCACCTTGTAACGGACATTTTGTAGTTAGTATTAGGAGAAGTGGCATACTTCTCGGACATTATTTTCCGTCCCCTAAACGGATGAAATGTTTAAGTCGGTATCACGGGCTCATTTAGTTGGAAATCAATATTTTTATAACTTGTCTTACGAGCCATGTTATATGTTATGTTGAACCAAATATGCGTTCTAACTGTTATTTGTAAACTCTATGAATTCACTCAACGTTTTGTTGACCCTTTTTAAGCATGTATCTCAGGTTAGCTGCTGTTGATGGCCGGACGGGACGGAACGCGGATATCAAGGACGGTGCCGGGTCGTGTAAATATGTCATAAATTAAAACAAGGTTTTTAAGAAACTAAGTCTAGTTAATGACTTTTAGTAAGTAACATCTATGTGGTATGGGACAATGTAACTTGATCTTTCTAAAAAATAAAAATTGTGTTTTATAAACCGAATCTTTGAACTTTACCCCCCCCTGGGACGGTTGTATTGCATGCATTATGAAGTAGCACCCACATGTTTGTATTCTGTCTGCGTATGCTATTTTGGGTTGACACTTGCAGAGGGAACCGCAAGGCCGTTCTAGTAAAACTTTTTGCCATTTTTATAGGACTCAACTTTTTGGATTCTGGTGTTGCTATTGAAGCTAATGTCATCTCTTTCTGTGATTCTATTTCATGTTTATATGCTTTTTGAGTGGTTTTTGCATTTCAAGCATTCTTATCGTGCGAAAGATGACTACTATTTTTGAAACTAGCTAGTTTTAGAGTTAGTGAGCTAATTTTGATTTGAAGGTTGACACATGACTCACATTCAAGACTAATTTCCTTATTTCTTTCTAGTTGTTCTATTCTAGTTTTAGGTTCGTACATCCTTTTGTTTAGTGCTTCAAATTTGTTGCGCCTTTTAGTTGTTGTTTTGTTGATATTCTTAAGACTAAATTTGCATAGTTATCACAATCATTTTGCACATTTTCATTATCTAAGATATGGACTACTTAACAGGGCGTGTCGGTTAATACCACCGTCAAGTATGTCAAGTGCCATGAGACATATTTCTTCCTTCGTTGAGTGCATCCTTCACTAGCGCCCAACATGCCGACAACGAATGCCTTTTTGGTCATCGAAGGAGTTGTATGGAGCAATCCACAATTGAAGTTGATTTTGGATCAAACCACACCTTAATAAACTTCTACCTCCTTTTCCTTATTTTGTCTTTCCTTTACTTTCCCGGAAGTTCTTTTGTCGTCCTGAGGTTAACGAACAAACGTGTGCCATCTGTTCTTCTAAAGTATTTTTGAAATTCTCTTACCGGCCATTGCAAATTCTTTCTTTCTTTGTCATTGCATTCCGAAGAGGTTGCTTCTTTCTTGACGTTTGAGACTTTTCTTCCTTGAGATGCAAGTATTTGTACTTATTCATTCATTTTCATGGAGAATCCAAGCCATTTCAGAGTACCGCACCCTCATAGACCTTTAGCTTGCGATAAGCTCTCTAGCGGTAGATTGAAAAGAAGTCCTATGGATTCTATTTATTGATTACCGAGGTAACCGTCGGACAGCCATTTGTGGGAAGAGCCCTCAAGTACACTCCTAACATGATTATCGACTGAAAAATAGTCATCAAGTGCTTTTAGTGTGGTAACAATAGTATTCACTCGAGAAAAAGCACAATCGAATAGTTTCTTCCTGTATGATAGTAAATAATGTCTGAAAAATAAATAAACATATTTTCCACATATTTTACCGTTATTATAAATCACAAAAATATTAAAACATTCAATGTAAAATTAAACGTAAACAAGTGTAATTAGTAGTAAATTTTCATTTCAAAATTATATCACTTAAGGTATGAATAAATTAAATTGCTTGTATGCATTTTAAGATCAAAGGAACTTTTATTAATGTCAACCTCAAACATTTTTATACAAAAAGTTGTACACATTTTATATAAACAACAAAACATTTCTATCAATTAAAAAGAAATGTTTTTATTCGAAAATAAACATTCTAGAAATTTCAAATTTATCGGACTTAAAACGACTAGTAAAGCTCTAGACAATTCTCCCATACACAAAGGACAAACTGGGAGCGCCCAGGTCTAGTGCGGCCCCCCTTAAATACAACGGGCGGGCCCCCTTTAATCTTTAAGGGTGACCGCCCACCTATTTAAGGGGGATCGCCCCATAGGAAAGACAAAGACGCTCCTCTAGGTTTGCCAATCATTACTGGACAATTCCCCACTAATTTCTCTCTCACCTTTTTACACTCATTCTTTCTATTCTAAAACATCGCACACTCATCTCACTAAAATCTTTTGATCATTTAATCAAAAGGTTTGTTTCCCAGTGATCCAAGCGCTCAATTCCACACTCAATATGCATAGAGAAGAATACTTTCCCATCATCAAGTGAAGAAGTATTACCACCTTTGTGTGTTATGGCAATCCATTTTGCATCCCAAATCAAAACTTGTAAAACACTTGTAAAATCATGGAAAGTTATGTAGTTTTAGGATTTTGGTTGATTGTTGTAGTTATAGTTAATCGTGGTGATCTTAACCAAGAGTGTTAGATAGGTGTGATTAGTATAAGTGTTTGTGAAAGAAGTAGTGAAGTTGTGATGAAGTTTGTGAATTGTAAGAATCGTGAATCGTGTAAGTTGTGAATTGAGAAAAGTCGTGTAGTGTTGGGACAAGTCGGTGATAGATTGGTTTCTATCTAAAATTAGAGAACTCGCACACTAGCTTAGTGTCAAAAAGTTATATAATCAAAAAGTTGTGTTGGTTTATCTTTACCTCCGCCATAAGGGAGTTTTGTTGAAAAAGTAAGGTGAAAACTCTCGAGATTAAGAGTGCTCGAGGAGTGGAGTTAGGGCGAAAGGTTGGCTTCGTTTAACCGAACCACAATAAATCCTGCGCGTTGTGGTGTTTAGATTGTTCTTACTCCTTATCTCTTGTCTTACTTATTAATTTCATATCATCTATACGTTCTATATACAAAACATATATTTGTTCATATTTGTCCAGAAATCGAATTCACATAAATCGAATCTAAGTTTTTATAAACTAAACTCAAATCTTATATTAACAAAGCGGTAAACTATCATCCCCCTTCTAGTTTTCCACAGTGTATCAAGCAGCCAACGTCAAACAAGCTTTTAAAATAAATTGTAATATAAAACTTGAATCGAATCTAAGGGAATGGTAAAATACATTTAGAATGGCCAAGATCGATGCAAAGACCAAGCACTATTTAAAGTGATTGGATTGATTTTTTATTTGGAAAAAAATAAGTTCTAAAACTTATTTGAAGTCTAAATATCTAATCTTTGGCAGTTATACCGATGGTTGATTTTTCCACCGATTCAAAATACTCCCGACAAGTCTACAAAAGGATTAAGTTGTGACCTTTTCATAAACAAAACTATTGATCTATAAAAAGAAACTTGCAAAAATAATGAATGCGAAAATGGTAATTAATAATGCTTAAGCTCGACAGAAAGAATACGAACACAGCAATTTTATGTGTCCCGAAACCGCTAAAAAGAAATTTGGGATAACTTGTTATTCACATCATTAATGAAATACTCAAGTCACCGCTAGAAAAAATATGATCTGTTCATGTTCAACCATATACAATCTACCATTCCGGAAGAGGAACAATTGATATGCCTTGCTAAATTTAACACTATTATTACTCGGTCAACAACAGCACTGTTATTGAAAGGTTTTTCTTTTTCTAGCAATAGTTGGTTAGGAAATATCTTAGGGCATTACATCCAAAATGTCGAGCGAAAACGAGTCACGACGATTGAAGAAACACATAATCTATCAACCTTAACCTCTTGACGCAACTTTATTGGAAACATGAAAGTTTTATGAAGAACAGAAATAAAGAAAGATTTCAAACGGTCAAACAAGGCAAGAAAGACAAAGTAGACCTTCTTATGCATTAAAGGTGAAAAAGGAAGTACGTGATTGAAGATAGCTCCAATGCCGATAGTGAAGACGTGAATTATGCTAATGGCCGTAAAAGAATTCAAGACTTCATTCCAAGAACGAGGAATATTTTGTAAGACAACCACGAGGCTATATAAAAACAAACCAAAAGGAGTACAAAAGATAGTTAAGGAACAAATTAAATGAACAAGTATTTTAGATGTGTTGATAGTATCATCTCACCTCCATCGGAGTAATGATCAAAGCCGCCAAAGAACGATCAAAGAGCATTATATTGGAGGAGCATGGAGTGAGCAACTGAGAAAAGATGAAGTGTAAAAAACTAAAAGATATACACATGACTAGTAGCTGCAAGCGACCGAGAGCAATAATGCTTAGGAATAAACTTGGAGCCCTGAATAATTGGATTCAGAGATAGGTGGATAGCACAAAAACACAGGACCGTGAAATCAAAATTTTAGTTTTCATCATACAAAAGTGTACAAACGGATGAACGAAATTCTTATGGGAGTAACTAGCGCGGGTAAAATCATAGCGAAAGTACGATATCTCCTCAGACTCTCTAATAAATGAAAATGTAATTGACACGTAGATAACTAAAAAAATTTGCTTAGTGTAGGTCAAATATGTGATAGTAAATGGAAAGTAATATTTACCGAACATGATAGCGAAATAATCAAAGACGAAAAGGTTATAGGTAAAGGAATTTAGAAAAGGAGGAATATATGTAATGAAACTAGGAAAAATAAACCAAGAAAAATATACCTTACAACGATTAGGACAAAACACCACACTCTGCATAAGATGTTTTAGGACACGCTAATAAGCACTATTCAAATCATTAGCACTAAAATAAATTGGTTAGAAATTCTACCCAAACTTAAATACGACGACATTTTTGTGATGCTATGCAAAAATTAGAAAGTCAAGCTCATGCAGAGTCACAATGGCTACAAAAATGATAGTTTCAAACAACTAGAGTTGCTTAGAACTACTCTCCACATGGACCTTGTTGTCGCCCACTTAGTATTTCGCGCCTATTCTATCTGCATACAAAAGGTAAGAGAGTAACGGGTGGTTTTGAGTGTATTTGTAGAGGTGGTGAGAAAGTTAAAGTTAAAAAAGGGTAGTGGTGTCATGCTATGAGGGAATCGTTATACCTTAGTAATCGATTGAACTATTCTCGATTTACCATGGACCAAGATTTTGTATAGCAAACAAACTGAAGCCTTCGAAAAGTTCGAAATATTTAGCAAAATGATCCAAAACAAATTTGGATGTTCCATTGTATCAATTAGAACGGATCATGGTCGGGAATTTGATAATGAAGTAGAATTCGGAAACTATTATATTATAAATGGATAATCTCAACAATTTTTCTCTCCTCGTAACGTCCACAATCAAATGGGGTAGTAGAAAGAAAAAATCACACTTTACAAGAAATGAGTAAAACCATGTTAAATAAACAATCCATTCCTCAAAAATTTGGGTGTAATGCGGTCGATACATCAACCTATATAATAAATAGAGTTTCCATTAGACGTATATTAGGAAAAACTTCATACGAGTTGTTAAGAGGTATGAAACCAAACCTTAACTATTTTAGAGTATTCGGAAGTAAATGTTTTATTCTTAATACAAAAGAAATTACCTCGACCAAGTTCGACCCAAAGTCGTACGAAAGGGTGTCTTTCCTAGGATATTCGCAAAATAGTAAAGCCTACATAATACTTAACAAACAAACGAATGAAATTGAAGAGGCGTTAAAGGAAATGAAAACTTTCAATGAAGACTCCTCCCCGCCTAAAACATGCACATTGTAAATTATGCGTCATTCGAAGAAAGAATAAGCTAATGAGGTAATAGTAAACAAAACCCATAGGCAAAAACTTGAAGACATCTCATTAAGAATAATCAAAATGTTAATATTAACGAATCTACAACTCATCCCCTTAGATAAACATTATTGGTAAGTCTACTCAAGAAACTCTTATGTCGAAAGCTCCAAGATAAGCATTTCCTTTTTGCTTTATTTCTATAATTATACTAAACAAATATAAATGAGGCATTAAAAGATGAAAATTAGGTAATGGCATGCAAGAGGAACTAAACCAATTTAAAACAAATGATGTTTGGGAACTAGTCCCAAATCCCATGGATATGACCATTATAGGAACAAATGGGTATATACAAATAAACTCGATGAAAATGGCGTTGTAACTAGAAACAAAGTTAGTTATGTCGCCCAAGGTTATTAATCAAACAAGAAAGGAATTGATTATGACGAAACATATGCACCCGTAGCTAGACTAGAGTCCATAAGAATACTTTTAGCTTATGCTTGCGCACTAGACTTTAAGTTATACCAAATGGATGTAAAGAGTGCATTCCTTAACGGTTTTATCAATGAGGAGGTTTATGTGGCACAACCTTCGGGATTCATTGACTTCGCAAAACCTAATTAATTACCTTAGACTTAAGAAAGGCTCTTATGGTCTAAAACAAGCTAACTCCTAAAACTTGGACGATCGATTAAAAGCCTTTTTTTGTTAAACATGGTTACTCCATGGGAATGGTAGATAACACACTCTTCACTAAAAAGAAAGACTCCAACCTCATTATTGTCCAAATTATATTGTTTTGAATGACATCATGTTCGAAATCAACTTGTCAAGAAATGTGCGATGACTTTGCCAAGATCATGCATGATGAGTTTGAAATGAGTATGATGGGGGAACTAAATTTTTTCTTAGGATTACAAATAAAACAATTAGATGATGGAATATTCTTTAATCAATCAAAATATATCAAGGAATTGCTTAAGAAATTTGGACTAGAAGACTCTAAGCCAATATAAACCCCTATGTCTACGGAAACCAAACTCATGAGAGACGAAGAAGGTGAGTCCGTAGATAATACCAAATATAGATGCATGATAGGTAGTTTATTATACTTAACGGCAAGTAGGCCCGATATCATGTTTAGTGTTTGCCTTTATGCACGCTTTCAAGAGGATCCCAAAACCTCTCACCTAGAAGCGGTTAAACGTATCTTCCGATACATTAAATTTACTACGCATTTAGGATTATAGTATCCTAAGGGATCCGGCATAGAAATAATAGTGTATGCGGATTCAGATCATGCGGGAGATTACGTAGATCGCAAGAGTACTAGTGGTGTTTGCACTTTTATGGGATGTTGCCTAACATCTTGGTTTTTGAAGAAGCAAACTGCTCTTGCCATCTCCACAACCGAAGCGGAATATGTAAGCGCCGGAAAGGCATGTCAACAAGCCCTATGGATGAAACAAGCTCTCGTAGACTATGGCATTAGGTTAGACGACATTCCAATAATGTGTGATAACAAAGGAGCTATAGACTTAAGTAAGAATCCCGTTCAACACTCACGAACAAAACACATTGAGATTCACCATCACTTCCTTCGCGATAATGTTCAAAAAGGGAATATCTCTATAGAAAAGGTCTCATCGGAAGATAACATAGCCGATATTCTAACTAAACCACTTAAACGTGAGCCATTTAACTACTCACGTCTAGGTCTAGGAATGATGGAACAAATTGATTAAGTTTTCGACATAATAAAGAAATAACAATCATCAATGAACTGTTTGTCAATAATCTGAGAAAATTTTTTCTCAACAGGTGGCGGCCCCTTTAATTCATAAAGGGCGGCCCCTTAATTTTAAGAGGACCGGCCAGACTTTAAGGGGACCACCCAGTGATAAATTTTTTTCTCTCTGTGTCTAGGTTTCTATTTTACACAAAAACACAAGATTAGGAAAAGTCTATAGGCAAACTTCTACAAATTCTCCTATCTAAATGCATATCTCATTATACATATACACAATAGTCCTAATCTATTACTTTCTAAAAAGCCTTTCTCACAACTAAGAGCACATGAAAATTAATTTTCATACATTGGTGAGATATGCTAAAAACATTTTTCACATATGCATAATGTTCTCTTACTTGTTGTCAAAAGTATATAATCTAATATATATTCGACAATCTTGGTTGATCAAAATTAAATCAAGGAGCATTTGGATTATTTCTTAGGTTTTACATGTCTTAGTGTCGAAATAATCACTACTCCACATTTGTCGTACTTAGGCACACACTAGTATTTGCACAAAAGTTTAGTTCATTTTTAACTTAACCCTCTTGTCAAGAATTTTTTTTGTGCATTATATCTAGTTATTATTTCATATGCTCTTCAATTCATATATGATCATATGCTAAATTATGTGAAATAGTTTTATCTTACATATGTAGAATGTTAATGCATAATTGCTATGTGCTAAAAATCTTAATTGCCATAAAAGGATGGACTTTCTTGCTGCAGGGAATTAACCACCAAAACAAAATCCTCACACAAAAACTTAAGAAAAAATCGATTTTTGGAAATCTAAGGAAATGGTCAGTAGGACGGCCCCTTAATTCATAAAGGGCCGCCCCCTAATTTTAAGGGGACCGACCCCTAATTAAGGGGACCGGCCTAGCATGACACAGGTAAAACAGTATTTTTTTTCTTTTTGACCAAATACCCTCTAGACTTAGCTACTGTTTCCCTAAATTCACAAACATTTCTTGGATTTGATCCTTTAAGTGTTCATTATTCCTAATTTAAACCTTTCTTCGACTATAAATACATTCTCCACCACCATCATCACAATCATCCTCATCAATGACATCTCCTAACAAACACACATCCAAACCATCAAGGGTAGCCAAAATAAGTGTAAACCTATGGGAGGAAGAAACTAAACCCTTGTAACACATCCAATGAGCTCAATGTAAGTTCATCTACACCAATGCCAAAACCACTCACTCCTCATCATGAACCATCTTAAGAAAACAATCACCCCAATCAAACATCACCAAATCCTTACATTAAGGACACTCTAAAAACTCTCTTCATCAACCACAAGTTGTCCTCACATCCCCCCCTTCCCCCCCCCCATTTCCTATCATTCACCCGTTTTGCTCACAACGTCAAGCTCCCTGCCTCAAGTGACAACCAAACTCAACACACACCAACCTTTATCTCCAAGTAAGAAAGCCTAGCTGATGACCATTAATCAACTTACAAGACCTATCAAACCTCCTTAGCCATGCATCACTCTCAACAACAAAACAACATTCCCTAATCACCTTACTACCTCTTTGCGGGGTTGGTGTAATATTTTTAGGATGGATAGTATCTGGCCAAACCTACCACACACCATCAACATTAACCAAGTTGAAACCCATGTTGGGTATTGCCCTTGTTGCATCTTCACCCAAAAACAATTCCTTGCTTTAAGAGAGGATATCAATTGGATTGAATTCCTCCTTACTCGACCATATACTCCTCCTAGAGTTCAAATAAATTGCCCTTCCACAACGCCTCCGCTCCAAACTATCCATCAACAACTAACTAATCTCGTAATATGCCTACAAATAATTGTCAAACCCTTTTGTGTCGCAAGCAAGTCAAAAATCCTTTTATGGCTACTTAGGATTTTCTTTTCATGATGTATCAATATGCTTCTAAAGCATATTTGTCTTTCTTTTTATGTATGCTTATGTGTAGTTCACACACATTGTCCTAAATGAATGAAGTATCTTATTGCGTTTGATGTTTTCTTGCACTTGTCAAGTTTTTTCCTTCCTTTATTGCTACATGGTTAGAATATTTTGTATTGTTCTAACTCATTTTTTGTAGCCAAGGAAAGCAAATCTCGATTCCTTGGTTGCCGCTCAAACGAGGGGGAGCACACAATCAAGGGAGTATTTATTCCCATCGATTTTTACCTAGAGCAATCTCGACGATGCTTTTTGATTTTAACAAAATAGGGGAGAAATGACATAAAACTTACTAAATACTTGTTTAAAAATAATTTTAACATTTTAACTGAGTTTAAAATTTGAATCATCAAAAAGAGGGGGAGATTGTTGATAGAAATAATGCCTAAAAACATTATTAATATTTTTCACATCTTTATGTTTTGATAATCACAAAATATAAAAACGTTCAATGTAAAATTAAACGTAAACAAGTAATTAGTAGTAAATTTTCATTTCGAAAATTATATCACTTAAAGGTATGAATAAATAAATGCTTAATGCATTTTATTGATACAAAGGAACTTTTTATTCAACCTCAAACCTTTTATAAAATGTTGTAAACATTTTTATAAACATTACAAAACATTTTCTACAATTAAAAGAAATGTTTTATTCAAAATAAACATTTTGAAATTCAAATTTTCGGACCTAAAACGGCTAGAAAGTTCTAGAAAATTCCCCCTACACAAAAGGACAAACTGGGGAGCGCCCAGTCTAGGGCGGCCCCCTTAAATACACGGGCGGCCCCCTTATCTTTAAGGGGACCGCCCACCTATTTAAGGGGACCGCCCATAGGTAGACGCTCCTCCAGAATGTCCTATAAATACTGGACTATTCCCCACTATTTTCTCACCTTTTGCACTCATTCTTTCTGATCAAAAACAGCCCACACATCTCATTAAAATCCTTTGATCATTTAATCATAAAGCTTTGTTTCCAAGTGATCCAAGCTCAAATCCTCAAGTGCAAGAGAAGAATACTTCCTACCATCAAGTGAAGAAGTATTACACCTTTGTGTGTTGTTGCAATCTTATTGCATCCATATCATAACTTGTAAATCATTTGTAAATCTTGTAAAGTTGTGTAGTTGTTAGATCTTGGTGATTGTTGTAAGTATAGTTGGATCTTGGTGATCTTTCCTAGTAGTGTTAGTTAGGTGTGATTATAGTAGTGGCTTGGTGAAGTAGTGGTGTGAAGAAAACTAAGGTGTGAAGAAGTTGTGTAGTCGTGATCAAGTCGTGAAGCAAAGTTGTGTAGTGAAGTTGTGAAGTTGTGGTAGATTGGTTCTAGCTAAGATTAGAACTCGACATCTAGCTTAGTGTCGGAAATCAAGATAAGCGAAAGTTGTGTAAGGTTTTCTCCGCCATAAGGGAGCTTGTTGACATAGTGAAGAAAACTCTCGAGTTAGGTGCTCGAGGAGTGGAGTAGGGCGAAGAGGTGCTTCGTTGCCGAACCACTATAAATCCTCGCGTTGTGGTTTGATTGTTCTTACTCTTATCTCTTGTCTTACATTATCTTCTCATACTATCCTATTATTTATTTAGATAAGTATATTGTTCATATTGTGCAAGTGTTGAATTCACATAAAGTCGAATCTAGAATTTTTACAAACACTTTAAAACCTTAAATTAAAAAGCAGTAAACTATTCAACCCTCCCCCCTTTTAGTTTTCCACAATTGGTATCAAGAGCCACGTCAAACAAGATTTTTAAAATAAATTGTATTTTAAAACTTGAATCGATCTATGGAATCGGAAAAATATTTGGAAGGGCAATCTATGCAAAGACCACCACTATTTAAAAGTGATGGATTTATTTATTGGAAAAATATATTCGAAACTTTTGTGAAGTTAAAAGATCTAGATACTTGGCATGTTATTACTGATGGTGATTTTCCTCCTATTCAAAATAATCCCGAAACTAAAAAGGATGAAATTGTACATTTTCATAAACAGTATGAACAATACGAAATAATTTTTATGTGTCAAATCGCAAAAGAAATTTGAGATACTTTATTAATCACTCATCAAGGTAATAATCAAGTCAAAGCTAACAAAATAGATCTTCTTGTTCAACAATATGAACAATTTATGATTCCGGAAGAGGAGTCAATAGATAATGCATTTGCTAAATTTAACACTATTATTACTAGTCTAAAAGCACTTGATGAAGGTTTTTCTAGCAAGAATTATGTTAGGAAATTTCTTAGGGCATTACATCCTAAATGGCGCGCAAAAGTCACGGCGATTGAAGAATCAAAGAATCTAACAACTCTATCACTTGACGAACTCATTGGAAATTTGAAGGTTTATGAAGAAGTAATTAAGAAAGATTTTGAAACGGTCAAAGGCAAGAAAGAACAAAGTAGATCTCTTGCATTAAAGGTGAAAAAGGAAGTAAGTGATGAAGATAGCTTAAGCTCCGATAGTGAAGATGAAGAGTATGCTATGGCCGTAAAGGAATTCAAGAAATTCTTCAAGAGAGGAGGAAGATTTGTAAGACAACCATGAGGCGACAGAAAAACATTCTGAAGAAGTAGAAATGAGGGTTATGGTAAAAGTGAAAGAAAATGTTTTAGATGTGGTGATCCAAATCACCTCATTGGAGAATGTTTAAAGCCGCCAAAGAACAATGATCAAAGAGCATTTATTGGAGGAGCATGGGGCGACAATAGAGAAGATGAAGTGGAAAAGACTAAAGATGAAACTTATCTTGTAGCTCAAGCGCCCAATGAAATATTCTTAGGAATAAACTTGGAACCCGATGAGTGGATTAAGGATAGTGGATGCTCAAAACAAATGACCGGTAATCGAAAGTTATTTTCTTCATACAAAGCGTACAACGGAGGAAACGTAATTTTTAGAAGCAACTTGCGTGGTAAAATCATAGGCAAAGGTACGATTTCTCAAGACTCCCTAATAATTGAAAATGTTGAGCAGGATAACTTAATATATAACTTGCTTAGTGTAGGTCAAATATGTGATAATAAATGCAAAGTAATATTTACCGAACACGATAGCAAAATAATCAAAGACGAAAAGGTTATAGGTAAAGGAATTAGGAAAAGAGGAATATATGTAATGAAGCTAGGAAATAAACCGTAAGACAAAATATGCCTTGCAACATTAGACGAAAACTCCACATTATGGCATAGGAGATTAGGTCACACTAATATGCAACTAATTCAATCATTAGCATCTAAAGAATTAGTTAGAAATCTACCTAACTTAAATAAGATCGACATTTTTTTTATGCTTGCAAAATTGGAAAGCAAGCTCATACAAGTCACAAGGCTAAAAATATAGTTTCAACAACTAGATGCTTAGAACTACTTCACATGGATTTGTTTGGCCCTTCCGCCATACGAAGCTATGGAGGAAATTGTTATACCTTAGTAATCGTAGATGACTATTCTCGATTCACATGGACTAGATTTTTAGCAAATAAAACTGAAGCCTTCAAAAAATTCAAAATATTTAGCAAAATGATCCAAAACAAATTAGGATGTTCCATTGTATCAATTAGAACGGATCATGGTCGGGAATTTGATAATGAAGTACAATTCAAAAACTATTGTGATTTAAATGGGATATCTTACAATTTTTTCACTCCCTGTACTCCACAATCAAATAGGGTAGTAGAAAGAAAAAATCGCACTCTACAAGAAATGAGTAGAACCATGTTAAATGAACAATCCATTCCTCAAATTTTGGTGTAATGCGGTCGATACGTCAACCTATATAATTAATAGAGTTTCCATTAGACGTATTTTAGGAAAAACTCCATACGAGTTGTTAAGAGGTAGGAAACCAAACCTTAACTATTTTAGAGTATTCGGAAGTAAATGCTTTATTCTTAATACAAAATATTACCTCACTAAGTTTGACCCAAAGTCGTATGAAGGTGTTTTCCTAGGATATTCGCAAAATAGTCAAGCTTACATAATACTTAACAACAAACAATGAAAGTTGAAGAGTCATTGAATGTAACTTTTGATGAAACTCCTCCCTCGCCTAAAACATCATAATTGGAAGATGATGAGTTAGTCGAAGAAGAAGCTATTGAGGTTAGTAAAACAAAACCCATAGGCAATGATCCTGAAGACATTTCATTAGAAAATAATCAAATTGTAAATATTAAAGAATC
The DNA here is from genome assembly GCA_026074375.1 of Tanacetum coccineum. Taxonomy (NCBI): domain Eukaryota; kingdom Viridiplantae; phylum Streptophyta; class Magnoliopsida; order Asterales; family Asteraceae; genus Tanacetum; species Tanacetum coccineum. The sequence continues at coordinate 77,663 of BQNB010007017.1, forward strand.
TAAAACTCATCCCTTAGAAAACGTTATTGGTAATCTAAATCAAAGAACTCTTAGGTCGCAAACTCAAGACAAAAGTAATTTCTTTTGCTTTATTTCAACAATAGAACCTAAAAATATAAATGAGGCATTAAAAGATGAAAATTAGGTAATGGCCATGCAAGAGGAACTAAACCAATTTAAAACAAATGATGTTTGGGAACTAGTCCCAAATCTCATAGATATGACCATTATAGGAACAAAATGGGTATATTGAAATAAACTCGATTGAAATACTCATAACTAGAAACAAAAGCTAGTTAGTCGCCCAAGTTATAATCAACAAGAAGGAAATGATTATACGCCCCAAGGTTATAATCAACAAGAAGGAGAATTGAATATACCAAAGGATTGTTAAGAGTGCAATTCCTAACGGTTTATCAACGAGGAGGATACCGTGGATACAACCGCGGGATTCATAGACTTCGCAAAACCTAATTAGGTCTATAGACTTAAGAAATCTCTTTATGGTCTAAAATAAGCCCCAAAAGCTTGGTACGATCGATTAAAAGCCTTTCTTTATTTAAAACATGATACTCCCATGGGAAATGGTAGATAACACACTCTTCACTAAAAAGAAAGACTCCAACCTCATTATTGTTCAAATATATGTTGATGACATTATATTTATAATCAACTTGTTCAAGAATGTGTGACTTTGCCAAGATCATACATGATAGAAGTTTGAAATGATATGATATTTAGGAATTACATATTTATAATACAAAACCCATTAAAATAAATGAAAATGAAGAAACAAAAGGAAACAAGATATGCTAATAAAAGAAAGGAAACAAGATCAAGATTAATGTTGATATGAAATCAACATTAATGATGAAGATATAGATAAGTCAAACATTAAGTGATTATGTCAACATTAATTGTGATGATTAATGTCAATTAATTATTTTCCTATTGTATTATGTTTTTCTTTTGAAACAAAAGGACCAATTATGTAATAGTTAGTTAGCTTTGTTATCAAGCTAGGGATTCTTGTAACCTCCTCTCTATATATGAAAGAGGGTAGGCTTCTAGGTTTTACAGGTATCCATTAATAGAACTCTCCAACGAGAGTCCTAGAAACGCATAAGCGTGTGTAGTAGTAGTAGAAATAGTTTCTTTATCATGGTTCGAATAAAGAAAACCTTATTATAATGTAGATTGGTTCTTCATAATCCGCTGCATATTTTCTATCAATGTATATACATAACCTAGTTGATCCAGATCTTGTATTTACAATTGGTATCAGAGCGGGTTGCTCTTAATATCTAGGATTCAAGGTTTTATGGTAGAAGAATGAAGAAGAAACCGTAAACACGGACGCTTTTAAGATCCTTGAACGAGAAGTGTTATGGCTCGGTTGAGATTAATTAAAGAAACATTTGATAATTACTTATTAATGTTGTAGTTGATTTTCACAGTTTTGTGGTTCCTTAACATAATTTTTTCTTAAAGGAGTGGTCACCTTTAAGATAACTTGTTCGTGATTATAAGGCGGTGACTAAAAAAAAGAACAATAATAAAGACTTGATCGATCTAGCAAAGTGTACATCTACCTATGATGCTTACTTACGTACATTTCAACACTTTAAGGAGTTACGTTATTGTGCTCAGTGTCTATATTTATAGAGGAATGAGGATTTTTGTCAAGAACATAGTCTACTTATACATAGCAGGAATGAGACTCGACTCATGTGTATAAAAACAGGATATAAACACAAGTATTAGAAATTCAACTTCTTCAACAAATTCGAATTATTCGTTTTTCTTCATCAATTGAAAATTTTGCTGCTTGGAGCCTACTAAGTCCTATGATTCAAGAGATGGGTAAACATGTTACAGGGGAAGCTTATTTGTTTTATTTACGCAATCTACATGCACTCCTATTTGATTATGACAAAAAGGGGAAGAGTGCATGGATTCAGGGGAAGTTCTTCATCTATATTAGCTTCAGGGGAAGCTTGTGCTTATTGGTTTTGTCATTATCACTTTGGGAAGATTGTGTTGGAATTATACTTTGATTTGATATGACAAAACATATTAAAGAGGAGGACCTACAAGACAAAGCGGAATAGAACCGTTTGCAGATTGGAAGATTAGTCAAACAGTATTTATTGACTCAACTAAAAGATAGAAGATAACATAATGCTGATTTGAAGATTAGACAATAGTATTTAATGCTGATTTATAGTTTCCTAATTTTATTTGATCTTATCTTGTCTTGTAAACCCAACCTCTCGTAGATATAAAGAGGGTATGTGCGTCTAGATTGAATATCGCATCATAGTTAGGATCTCTCCAATGAGAGTCTAATAGTTGACTTATAGTTTATGTAATAGTTTCATATCGTACTGATTAAAGTCGAATAGTTTATAGTTTATTAGTTTATGAATAAAAACCTTGTTCATAACATTGTTGTTCTTATTTGTTATTCCGCTGTGCATATACTTTATGTTCATTGTTATCATTATCCTAGATAAGGTCTAAACAACCTGAGCTTACAACGATCTAAGGAGTTATTCAAACTCCATTTTTGGGTTTACAGGTCCAACAGAAAAAGAAAGGCATTTTTATCAGTCAAGATAAATATGTCCATGAGATTTTGAGAAAGTACAACTACACAGATTTGAAGTTTGTCTCTACTCCAACAGATTTGGAAAAGCCTTTGGTTCAAGATGGAGATGCTGCTGAAGTTGATGAACATCTTTATAGATCTATGATAGGATCTTTGATGTACCTTACAGCATCCAGGCCAGATATCATGTTTGCAGTGTGTGGTGGCATGGCAAGGTTACAAAGGAAATTTGAATTAAGGGGAAGATTTTGTTTCATTAAGGGAGATGATTACATCTCAACTTCAGGGGAAGCTTTGGCTTTATAATGAAGTTCGTACACGACTTTGTTTGATTTGTCATCATCAAATAGGGGAAGATTGTTTTGAATTATAGATTTGATGAGACAAAGTGAATAAAAGAATAAAACAAAAGGACTCAAATGCAAAGCTGGAATTCTTCAAGAGTTGGAAGATTTTGAAGTTTTCCTAGAAGATCTCCTCATTCAAGTATAAGATAAAGATCAGCTAAAAGATAAAGATCAACATTAATGCTGATTGAAGATTAGTCAAATAGTATTTAATGTTGATTTATAGTTTCCTAATCTTATTTGTTCTTATCCTTTGTAAACCTAGATATCTCTATTATATAAAGAGATATCAGGCGTGTAGTTTAAGTGTGTGCACAAGATGTAGACGTCTAGAAAAGGTGTGTGTGTCTAGGCATGTGAATGCCTAGATGGTTTGGTTGGTTTAGCCTCAAGGATCTTTGATCCTTGTTAGTTTGTAGATAACCGTTCTATAGTTGATCGTGTAGAATTGGGGCTAATAGTAAAAGATAATGAATGAAAAACCTTGTTATAGTATCAATGTTCTTATGCTATTTCCGTTGTGCATATACTTTATGTTCATTGTTATCATTATCCTAGATAAGGTCTAAACAACCTGAGCTTACAACGATCTAAGGAGTTATTCAAACTCCACAATTGGTATCAGAGCCTGGTGGCTCTTGATCTAGGATCTACAAGGTTTATAAAGAAACCCTAAAAACCCTAATTTTCATGAACACAATCACATTACTAAAAGGTTTTCTTTATTCAAACATGATAAAGAAACTATTACTACTACTACACACGCTCTATGCGTTTCTAGACTCTCATTGGAGAAGTCTGCTATGTATAGATACCTGTAACCTAGACGCCTACCCTCTTTATATAATAGAGGGAGGTTACAAGAAACCCTAGCTTACTAACAAAGCTAACTAACTATTACATAATAGGTCCTTATTGTTTCAAAAGCAAAACATAAATACAATTAGGAAAACTAATTAATTGCATTAATCATCACAGTAATGTTGACTAATCACATTAATGTTGACAATCAATATCTTCACATTAATGTTGATTTTCAATCACATCAATCTTGATCTTGTTTCCTACTTTAAGCAAACAATCTTCCCCTAGTTGATAATGACAAAACCAATAAGCACAAGCTTCCCCTGAAGCTAATATAGATGAAGAACTTCCCCTGAATCCATGCACTCTTCCCCTTTTTGTCATAATCAAATAGGAGTGCATGTAGATGGTAAATAAACAATAAGCTTCCCCTTAACATGTTTACCATCTCTTGAATCATGGACTTAGTAGGCTCCAAGCAGCAAATTATCAATGATGAAGAAAAACGAATAATACGAATTTGTTGAAGAAGTTGAATTTCCCAAACTTGTGTCTTATATCCTGTTTATCCACATGACGTCGAGTCTCATACCTGCTATGTATAAGTAGACCTATGTCTCTTGACAAAATCCTCATTCCTCTATTAAATGAGACACTGAGCACAATAACGTAACTCCTTAAAGTGATAGCAAATGTACGTAGTAAGCATCATAAGGTAGATCGTACACCTTTGCTAGATTCATCAAGTCTTCGTCACCGCCTTATAATCACGAACAAGTTATCTTAAAGGTGACCACTCCTTTAAGATATGATAAGAACACAAAACCTGTGAAAATCAACTACAACATCAAATAAGTAATAATCAAATGTCTTCTTCAAATAATCTCCAAAACGAGCCATAAACATCATCATCGTTCAAGATCCAAACGCGTCCGTGTTTAGGTTTCTTCTTCATTCTTCTACCATAAAACCTTGAATCCTAGATATCAAGAGCAACCCGCTCTGATACCAACTGTTAAAACCTAATTGTAGGCTTCATAGATCGTTTTGCCCATCTAGGATATCATAACATTGATCACGCAGCGGAATAACAAATAAGAACAACAATGTTATGAACAAGGTTTTTATTCATAAACTAATAAACTATAAACTATTCGACTTTAATCAGTCGACTATGAACTATTACATAAACTAATAAGCTAACTATTAGACTCTCATTGGAGAGATCTAACTATGATGGATAATCAATACTAGACACCTACCCCTCTTTATATACTAGAGGTGTTAGGGTTTACAAGACAAGATAAGATCAAATAAAATTAAGAAACTATAAATCAGCATTAAATACTATTTGACTAATCTTCAATCAGCATTAATGTTGATCTTTATCTTTTAGCTGAGCATTAAATACTGTTTGACTAATCTTTAATCAGCATTAATGTTATTTCAGCTTTGTCTTGTAGGTCCTCCATCTTTAATATGTTTTGTCATAATCAACTCAAAGTATAATTCCCAACAATAAACCTTTTAAGACAGCTTTGAATTTAGTTATAAACATTAGGAAATGAGTTTTCATAAATTAGATTTAAGAATTTAAAGAATTTGAGCTTATATTAAGTTTGACAGCACCAGGGGATTTTTCTTAGAATTTCACTTGTGCAAATTTTGATCTAAGCCCTCAAAGGCTTAGATCTTGCTTGCATTTAGTTTATACACTCTATTTGAGTGTGTCTAAGTGAAGGATTCCCTTTTGGCAACCTCCACTCTTGGTTTGCACTTGTGCAAAGTGCACCAGTACTAACTTAAAGTTAGTACTGCTGTCACAGTTAGTACTGCTGTCACTATTAGCCTAGGTTTTAGTTAAGCATAAGTAGGACTTAGATTCTTAAATCCAAGTAGGCTTAAGTCTAGGTATAGTTTAATATATAATTAGTCTTAAATTGCATTTTCTAGCTTATTTACCTAGTTTAATTTAGTTGTCAAAGTCACAAAATTCATAAAACACCAAAAACAGTAGCAGTTTAAAAATTAGCTTTTAAATTCTTGTTTTTAGCTTATAGGTCTAGAATTTAAGGTTGATTTTAGTTGCTTATTAGTTGTTTGATAATGGGAACTAGTCCCAAATCCCATGGATATGACCATTATAGGAACAAATTGGGTATATAGAAATAAACTCGATAAAAATGGCGTCGTAACTAGAAACAAAGCTAGGTTAGTCGCCCAAGGTTATAATCAACAAGAAAGAATTGATTATGACGAAACATATGCACCCGTAGCTAGACTAGAGTGCATAAGAATACTTTTAGCTTATGCTTGCGCACTAGACTTTAAGTTATACCAAATGGATATGAAAAGTGCATTCCTTAACAGTTTTATCAATGAGGAGGTTTACGTGCCACAACCTCCGGGATTCATTGACTTTGCAAAACCTAATTATGTCTATAGACTTAAGAAAGCTCTTTATGGTCTAAAACAAGCCCCAAAAGCTTGGTACGATCGATTAAAAGCCTTTCTTATTAAACATGATTACTACATGGGAATGGTAGATAACACACTCTTCACTAAAAAGAAAGACCCCAACCTCATTATTATCCAAATATATGTTGATGACATTATATTCGGATCAACTTGTCAAGAAATATGTGATGACTTTGCCAAAATCATGCATGATGAGTTTAAAATGAGTATGATGGGGGAACTAAATTTTTTCTTAGGATTACAAATAAAACAATTAGATGATGGAATATTTTTTAATCAATCAAAATTATATTAAGGAAATGCTTTAAGAAATTGGACTAGAAGACTCTAAGCCAGAATGAAAAACCCCTATGTCTACGGAAAACCAAACTCACGGAGGAGACGAAGAAGGTGAGTCGTAGATTAATACCAAATATAGAGGCATGATAGTAGTTTATGATAATAATGGTAAGTAGACCCGATTTCATGTTTAGTGTTTGCTTCTTACGACGCTTTCAAGGAGGATTCCGTTAAAAACCTCTCACCTAGGAAGCGGTTTTTTAAAATGCTATTTTCCGATACATTAAAGGCACTACGCATTTAGGATTATGGTATCCTAAGAGATTCGGCATAGAAATTTAATAGTGTTATGCGGATTCGGATCATTGCGCAGGAGAAGGAGATTACGTAGTAGATCGCAATAAAGCACTTGTGGTGTTTTGCAAGGTTTATGGGATGGTTGCTAACAACTTTGGTTGTTTTTGAAAGAAGCAATACCCGTCTTGCAAATCCACAAACGAAGCGGATATGTAAGCGCCGGGAGGGAAAGACATGTCAACAAGCCTTATGGATATGAAACAAGTCTCGTTAGGATAGACTATGGCGTTAGGTTTAGATGACATTCTAATAATGGGTGATAACAAAGGGGCTATAGACATAAGTAAGAATCCCGTTCAACACTCACGAACAAAACACCTTAAGATTTACCATCACTTTCTTCGCGATAATATTCAAAAAGGGAATATTTCTATATAAAAGGTCTCATCGGAAGACAACATAGCTGATATTCTAACTAAACCACTTAAATGTGAGCCATTTAACTACTTACGTCTAGGTCTAGGAATGATGGAACAAATTGATTAAGTTTTCGGCAAAGTCTATAAGCAAACTTTTAAAAATTCACAAACAATTCTTAGATTTGATCCTTTAAATGTTCATTCTTCCTAATTTAAACCTTTCCTCTAATATAAATACATTCTCAACCATCATCCTCACCAATGACATCTCCTAACAAACCCACATCCAAACCATCAATGGTAGCCAAAATGAGTGTGAAACCTATTTGGAGGAAGAAATTTATTTACTGAGTAGAATTAGAACAAGAGACTCCCCTGAGCATTTGCTCTATGCTTCAAATGATAATGGCAAGAGACCATATTTTGACCCTCGTATCCTGAGCAAACTCGTATCCCCTGAGATCACTAAAATCATTAAATGTTTAAAATATAATGTTGGGATTTAAACCTATCACACTTAGTACTGCCAAGAGAAGAACTACCAGAGTTGAAGATAATACTGCTAGAAGAAAGTTAGTACTGCTAGTACTAACTTAACACTGCTAAAGATTAGATAAAATAGTCTAAGTCATTACACTGTTAGTATAATAGTTAGTGTTGCCAGTACAAAGTGTTAGTACTGCCAGTTTATTAGTACTGTTAGTTATATAGTTAGTACTGCTAAAGTGATATGCATGAGAGATATTTGGAATAGATATGCATTGATCACTTGACGCGTTTTGTAAGCCCATTAGGGTTTCCTTGGTGTATAAAAGGAACCCTACGTCATAGATCTAGATATCATGTTTTATATAGTTTTCATAGCAAATATAGTTAGTATTCATAGTTTCAAGGTTATTCTGTAACTTTGATTATGTTTAATATATTGAAAGTTTAGCAAGATCTTGTTTTACTATTTCATTGTACTTCTTAGTATTACAAGCTAGATTCCGCATAGTTTGTAGTATTCACAATCTTAGTTTCTATTATAGTTGTCTTGGATTTATCCAACACAACTAAGCTTTAACAAGCTAAGTAAGATCTACTCAAAAGGGATCAACAAGTGGTATCAGAGCTTGTTGAGAAACTTTGAATAAGAAGAACACTATATCTACACAAGATCTCATATTCAAAGAGAAGATAGAATCAAAGTCAGAATCAACCCAAATATTGTCTGCACTAAAACTTCCTATGCTTAAACCGGAGACTATGAGCTCTGGAGCATAAGAATGGAGCAATATCTTACTCACACTGATTATGCTCTTTGGGAGGTTATTATGAATGGTGATTCACCTGCTGCAATTGCATCACCTAGTGCTGGTACTGAAGGTCCCATTCCTCCTAAAACTGTTGAACAAAAGCTAGCAAGAAAGAATAAATTAAAAGCAAAAAGCACTCTATTGTTGGCCATTCCCGATGAGCACCTATTGAAGTTTCATGGAATCCAGGATGCAAAGACCTTATGGGAAGCAATCAAGGCCAGGTTTAGAGGAAACAAAGAATCAAAGATAATGCAAAAAACCATTCTGAAGCAGCAATATAAGAATTTTGCTGCATCAAGATCTGAAGGACTGGATAAAACCTATGATAGGTTTCAGAAACTCATCAGCCAATTGGAAATTCATGTTGAAGTTATCTCTCAGGAAGATGCAAATTTGAAGTTGCTGAGAAGTCTACCATCAGCTTGGAACACTCATACCTTGATCATGCATAACAAATCTGATCTAGACATGTTGAGTATGGATGATTTGTACAACAATTTGAAGGTGTATGAAGTTGAGATTAAAGGCTAATCAAGCTCAAGCTCAAACTCTCAGAATGTAGCTTTTGTATCTTTAGAAAACACTAGCAGTACTAATGAAGCAGTTAATACTGCTCATGATGTTTCTACTGCTAGTTCACAAGGACAAGCTCATTCCTCAACTTATGCTGATGATGTCATGTTTTCCTTCTTTGCTAATCAATCTAATAGTCTATAATTAGATAATAAAGATCTGGAGCAGATTGATACTGATGATCTTGAAGAGATGGATCTCAAATGGCAGGTGGCTATGCTTACCATGAGGGTGAAGAGATTCTTAAAGAAGACAGGAAGGAATCTGAATTTCAATGGCAAAGAAACTATTGGCTTTGATAAGACAAAGGTTGAATGTTACAACTGCCATAGGAGAGGTCACTTTGCTAGAGAATGTAGGGCACCAAGGAATCATGGGAATAGAAATGGAGATAATACAAGAAGGAATGTACCAATAGATACATCTACTACAAATGCCTTGGTTGTTCAAGATGGGATAGGTGGCTATGATTGGAGCTCTCAGGCTGAAGAAGGCATCATAAACTATGCTCTAATGGCCTATACATCCTAAGGCTCATCAAGTTCATCAAGTTCAGACTCTGAGGTACATACTTGCTCAAAAGATTGCTTAAAATTATATGAAACTCTTCAAAAATAGTATGATCAACAGTGTGAAGCTCTTAATAAATCTAATCTAGAAATTATAGGTTATCAAATGGGATTAGAATCATTAGAAGCTAGGATAGTTGTTCATGAAAAGAATGAAGCTGTTTATGAAGAAGATATTGCATTTTTAAAGTATGATGTCCAAGTGAAAGATATTTCTATCAAAGACCTTAAAAATCAGTTAGAAGAAGCTTTAAAAGAGAAAGATGATTTGAAACTTAAACTAGAAAAATTTGAAGAATCATCAAAGAATCTAACTAAACTGATTAATAGTCAAATAAGTGCTAAAGACAAAGCTGGTCTTGGTTATGATAGTCAAATGAATGAGAGTGAAGTGGTTTATAGTGTGTTCAACATTAGAGAAAGTGATTTGGATGATAGTCCAGTAAATGATAGATTCAAAACAGGTGAAGGATTTCATGCAGTTCCCCTTCCCTACATTGAGAACTACATGCCCTCAAGACCTGACTTATCCTTTGCTAGGTTAGATGATTATGTCTATAAGACTAAAGTGAGTGAGACTGAAACTTGTATATCTAAGACTAGTAAGGATATTGAAGAAAAGCCTAAAATTGTTAGGCCTAGTGCTCCTATCATTGAAGATTGGGACATTGATAGTGATAATGATAGTGTGTTTAGACCTAAATCTGATCATACAAAACCAAAGTTAACTAAAATCATTTTTTTCAAATCTGATGAAAATGTGAAATCTGTTAATAAGGAAAATACACATAGGCAAGTGGAGTATCCTAGGAAAAGTCAAAATCCTAGGAATAATAGAAGAAACTGGAATGGGATGATGACTCAGAAACTAGGAAATGGTTTTGAGTCTATAAATAAAGCTTATTTTGTATGTGGGAGTTTTAATCATTTAATCAAAGACTATGATTTTCATGACAAGAAAATGGTAGAAAAAACAGTGTTGAATAATAAGGGAAGGGTTACTTGTCAAAGGGAAATTAGACCAGTATAGAACAATGCTCAGAGGATGAACCACCAAAATAAATTAACTCACCCACATCCTAAAAGCAATTTTGTTCCAATAGCAGTTGCAACAAAGTCAAGACAAGTACCAGTTAATGCTGCTAAGCAAAGCTCTCTAAGAGCAGCAGCATCAATTAGTACTGCCAGGCCTATTAATACTATTGCCCCTAAATTAAAAGTGAATGATGCATTACCCAAAACATATTCTTATTTTAAAGCACATTCACCATTAAGAAGGGCTTTAACTAAAAATCAGCAGCTAAAACCAATAATCTTAATGAAAAAGTTAAAACTGCTAGGGTTAACAATGTAACTACTGCTAGGCCAAAAGTAGTAGTTATTGCTACTATAGGAAATAAGGAAAATGCTGTTAAGTCCTTAGCATGCTGGATTCAGAGACCAACAGGAAATGTTTTTGACAATACCTCCAAAGACAGTGGATCATACATGCTTAAAAAATTTGACTATGTTGATCTACAAGGTAGACTCAAGTCAATAATGGCTTAGGTCCCTAAGAGAAACTAATTCTTTTATTTTGAGTGCAAGGTAATCCACAATATACTTTACAGGATCAAGGGATTTTTGACAGTAGATGCTCTAGGCATATGACTAGAAACAAGTCCTTTCTTACAGATTATCAAGAGATTAATGGTGGATTAGTTGCATTTGGAGGAAGTCCTAAAGGAGGTAAAATTACTGGAAAAGGTAAAATTAGGACTGGGAAATTAGACTTTGAAGATGTATACTTTGTAAAGGATACTTAAGTTTAACCTTTTCTCTATCTAATAAATTGTTGACAAGAAAAATAGTTTTCTTTTTACTGAGATTGAATGTCTTGTTCTATCTCCTGACTTTAACTACATGATGAAAGTCAGTCTTGTTAAAGTTCCCAGACAAACAACATGTACAGTTTTGATCTAAAGAATGTTGTTCCTTCAAGGAGTTTGACTTGTTTAATTTGCAAAGCTACATAGAATGAGGTCTAATTTATAGCAAAGAGGCTTGGTTCATGTAAACTTTAAAACTGATGACAAACTATGTGAGGGAAACCTTGTAAGAGGTTTGCCTTCAAAGCTTTTTGAAAATGACCATACTTGTGTTGCTTGTCAGAAGGGAAAGCAACACAAAGCCTCTTGTATGACCAAGCTTGTGAGCTCTATCAGCCAACCCTTATAAATGTCACATATAGACTTATTTGGGCTAACATCCGTAAGGAGTATCAATCACAAGATATATTGCCTTCTTGTCACTGATGATTATAGTAGGTTTAGTTGGGTTTTCTTTTTGTCCACTAAGGATGAGACCAGTGGGATCCTTAAAACTTTTATTGCTTGCATAGAAAACCAAATAAATCATAAGGTTAAAATCATCATATGTGACAATGGAACTGAGTTTAAAAATAATGACATGATCATTCTGTGGATGATAGGGCTTAAGATGAGTTGTAGTAATTGCCAGAACTCCACAATAATATGGCGTTCTGAAAAAAGAATAGACAACTAATAGAGGCAGCTAGGACTATGCTAGCAGATTCATTATTACCTACTACATTTTGGGCTGAAGCAGTTAGTACTACTTGTTATGTTCAGAATAGGGTTTTAGTGACCAAGCCTCACAACAAGACACCTTATGAACTATTAGATGGTAGACCACCTAGTATAAGTTTTATGAGACCTTTTGGTGGCATGTGACTATTCTTAATACCTTAGATCCCCTAGGTAAATTTGATGAGAAGGATGATGAGGGGTTCTTTGTTGGATACTCTATAAATAGCAAGGCTTTTAGGGTATTTAACCTAAGAACTAGAAATTAAGAGAAACTTGCACATAAACTTTCTTGAAAACAAACCTAATATTGTAGGGAGTGGACCAGATTGGCTCTTTGATATTGATTTACTAACAAACTCTATGAATTATAAGCCAGTTACTGCAGGGAATCAAACTAATAGGAATGCGGGTATCAAGGAATATATTCTGCTACCATTACTTTATGATAGTCCACAAAGCTCAGAGGATGCAGTTGCTGATGATGCTGGTAAAAAGACTAATGAAGAACCAGCAAATGAAGGTGAAAGAAATGGTCAAGAGAAGGAAGGAGGAGCTTCAAATAAATAAGATGACCAGAATGTGCAAGATTTTAGAGCTGCATTGGATAATTTGTTTGTTCAACAGAAGGAAGGTTATGCTAGCATCACTAACAGAGATAGTATTGTTAGTCCATCTGTTAGTATTGCTGGGCAAAGTTTTACTAATGCTGATGATCTTCCTACTGATCCTCTCATGCCTGATTTGGAGGATACTACTGATCTTCTAAATACTAGTATCTTTAGTGGTGCATATGATGATGAAGATGTGGGTGCAGAGGCTGACCTCAACAACTTGGAAATAACCATGAATGTCAGTCCTATTCCCATAACCAAGATTCACAAGGATCGTCCTAAAGAGCAAATCATAGGGGACCTACTTTCAGCACCCCAAACTAGGAGAATGACCAAGTCTGTTCAAGAACATGCTATGGTCAGTTACATCAAAAGGCAGATAAGAATCAACCACAAGGATTATCAAAATTATTTATTTACCTATTTTCTCTTACAAATAGAACCCAAGAAGGTGACACAAGCTTTGACAGATCCAAGCTGGATTGAGGCAATGCAAGATGAGTTGCTACAGTTTAGTTTGCAGAAGGTTTAGAGATTGGTTGATTTACCCAAAGGCAAGCATTCCTTGGAACAAAATGGGTCTATATAAACAAGAAAGATGAGAGAGGGATAGTAGTTAGAAATAAGGCAAGACTGGTTGCTCAAGGTTACACCCAAGAAGAAGGAATTGATTATGATAAGGTTTTTGCTCTTGTTGCAAGGATAGAAGCAATCAGGTTATTTTTGACCTATGCATCATTTATGGGGTTTATTATGTACCAGATTGATGTGAAGAGTGCCTTTTTATATGGTACTATTAAATATGAGGTGTATGTGTGCCAACCTCCTAGTTTTAAAGATCCACAGTTCCTTGACAAAGTCTATAAGGTAGAAAAAGCTTTATATGGTCTACATTAAGCTCTTGGAGCCTAGTATGAGACCTTGTCTAATAACTTATTGAAAAATAGATTTAGAAGAGGCACTATAGATAAGACTTTATTCATCAAGAAGGACAAAGGTGATATCCTGTTAGTGCAAGTGTATATTGATGACATCATCTTTGGGTCTACAAAGAAGTCTTTATGTGTTGATTTTAAGCAGATGATGTACAAGAGATTCCAGATGAGTTCTATGAGGGAGCTCACTTTCTTGTTAGGGTTGCAAGTAAAGCCAAAAGATGATGGAAATCATCAACCAAGACAAGTATGTGGCTGATATATTGAAGAAGTTTGATTTTGTCACAATAAAGACAGCAAGCGCTCCAATTGAGACTAACAAGGCATTGCTCAAGGATGAAGAAGCTATTGGATCATTGATGAACTTGACAGCTTCTAGGCCTAACATAATGTTTGTTGTTTGTTCTTGTGCAAGGTTCCAAGTTACTTCTAAAGTCTCACATCTTCATGTTGTGAAGATGATCTTTAGATACTTGAGATGTCAACCTAAATTGGGCCTTTGGTATCCTAAGGATTCACCATTTAACTTGGAAGCTTTTTCTGATAGTGATTATGTTGGAGCTAGTCTTAACAGGAAATCCACAACAGGAGTTTGTTAATTTCTTGGCAAAAGGTTGATTTCATGGAAATGTAAAAAGCAAACTAAGTTGCCAACTCCACTACTGAAGCAGAGTATGTTGCTGCTGCAAATTATTGTGGACAGGTGTTGTGGATCCAAAATTAGATGCTTGATTATAGGTTCAATTTCATGAACACCAAGATTTACATTGATAATGAAAGCACCATTTGTGTTGTAAAGAATCTAGTGTTTCATTCTAAAACTAAGCACATTGAAATAAGACACCATTTCATCAGAGATTCTTATGAGAAGAGGCTCATTCAAATGATTAAGATACATACAGATCACAATGTTGCAGACTTGCTCACAAAAGCATTTGATGTTGGCAGATTGCAATATTTAACTGCCAGTATTGGAATTCTTAACCCCTGAAGCATTGATTGAGGGGAGGTTAATAAGTGTCAAGATATAGTAGATTTTGCTTGACATAAGATGGAACAACAGCTAATGATGAAATTCAAGTTAGTACTGTTGGCCTATCTTACTACTGGTAAGTATACTTTATACTGCTGTTATAATTAATACTGTGAGCATTGAGAGAAAATAAAAATAGACAAAGAGAAAAAGTGAGCTTAAAAGAATTGAGAGAAAGCAAAAACAGACAAAGAGAAATTGTGAGCTCAAAAGAATAGAGAGATTTATAAAATAAAAATAGACAGAGTGATTCAGTGAGCAAAAGAAATGAGAGATATAGTGAGTTTAAAAACAGAAAGAGAGCTTGTGAGAATCAACATTAATGATGGAAATGCTTCTTGGAATGCCATTGAGGTTAAATCTGGTACCTCAAAAGTTAATATTGCTAGGCATTTATGAAGTACTGCTGGGAACTACTTAGTGCTATTAGTCTAAAGTTAGTACTGCTTGGCATTACTTAGTACTGTTAGGCTAAAATTAGTACTGCTAGGCTACCTTTAATACTGTTTGGGGCATAACAGATTTTTGGAAATTAAATATAGCCGTTGAGATTTTTCTGCCAAATATCTCGCTTATAGGGGTCTATAATTTGGATAATTCTTGATCTTTATTTCACTTATAAGCTTTCTTCAAGATAAAGAATCCATTTTATTCAGTCGGTCCAATCAAAATTCTTAAGCGCTCTTTATAAAATCTCAATTAACTTTGCCAAACTCTCCTACTCTCATTAACGAACATAAACCCAGAACCCTTATCATAACTCAATCACTAATGGCGAATTTGGAATTCTGCGACAAATACAACATGGTTGCTTATCTAAAAAAACCAACTGGGAGTGAAGGATTCCAAGAGATAGTTGATTTTCTTAATAGAAGACATATAAGGTTTGCTCTTACTAGGAATCCTACTATCTATGTTTCTCTAATCAAAAAGTTTTAGTAGATTGCTACTGTCAGAACAATTAATAACGGAGAACAAGAAATAACTGTCACAGTTGATGGCAAAGAATTCACTATTACTGAAGCATTTGTTAGGAGACATCTCCAATTAGCAGATGTAGAAGGTATTAGTACTTTGCCAACTACTAGAATTTTTGATCAACTTTCACTGATGGGATATGTTTTAACTGATGATAAACTGACTTTTCAAAAAGGCAAATTTTCCCCTCAGTGGAGATTCTTGATCCATACCATCCTACACTGTCCTAGTCCTAAGAAAACTTCTTTGGAACAATATAGTAGTAATATAGCAACTGCTATCACTTACTTGGCCACAAACAGAACTTTTAACTTTTCTAAATTGATTTTTGATGGTATGGTGAAAAACTTAGATAGTAAATATAAGTTTTTAATGTATCCAAGATTTATTCAAATATTTTTGGACAAGAACAAAAGATTTCTTAATCCCCACAACATAAAATATATTGCTCCTGCTTTAACTCCAAAACTTTTTAGCAATATGAAAAGAGGTTTTTCTGGGGAACACACTCCTTTGTTTCCAAGTATGCTTGTACTTCAAGCAGAAGAGGGTGAAGGTTCAAGACATCCCTCTGAACCCCAATCACCACCTTCTACTACTTAACCTATTCATGAAGAACCAATCCCTAATGTTGTCGCATCATCACCCTAAAAGACTCAAACACCTAGGCAAGCCTTACACTAGGTCACTGAGTTACCTTAGACTAGTGAGCCTATACCCAATGTAGCATATGAGGGTTTCTATGATAAGTAGGATGACAGAGTGGAAAGGGCTACCACTAATGATGCTAGCTTAGATGTAGCACAGGCTAGTGGTAACATAACTAAGACCCAATTCATGGCAATACCTAATGTGCCTTTTCCTCAGGGAATTGGTGTAGGTGGTAGTCTCAGGTGCCAAGAAGCCACAGGGGGTTCCCTTGCTCAGACTAGGTCTGAGAGGGTACCTACACAGCCTCATGATTCACTTCTCCTAAGAGTTAACACACTTGGAAGTGATGAGGGCAGTCTACAACTTCAAGAATTGAAGGCTCTATGTATAAAATTGTCAGATAGGGTTCTAGCTTTGGAGACAGACTTAAGGTAGACAAAGAAAGTATATGGTGCTGCTTATACCAAGCTTATCATGAAGGTGAAGAAATTGGAGAAAATTGTTGGAAACAAGAAAAGTATCAGTCACTTCCAAGTTGTAATAGTCTTAGCTCATAGTTTGTTATATGATTAGTCTAGTAAGCTAGTCTGGCCCAAGGCCCATGGAAGCCTTAGTAAAGCCTATGGCCGGCCTTGTTTTTAGAATATATACCCTCTCCATGCCTTGGAGAGGGTGGTTGGTTGTTTTATTTCTCATTTCACACATATAATATCACTAGTACAAAAAGTGGTATTGGTCACACCAAAAATGTGTGACTATATACATATAGTCACACACACGAAAAGTTTCGTGTGTGACAAAAGGTCGCGCGGCCGTAGGTCACGCTTTCGAGTTAGTCACACATAAGGAAGCTTTAGTGTCCGTATCTGCGTTTTTTGTGTGACTAAATAGGTATAATTTAGTGACCATAAATAATGTACAACCAACAAAGCATGTTTTTTTATATATTTAGTCACATATAATTAAACATAGAGTGGCCAAAAGTGTTAATATGTGTGACCATATGGTGTTTAAAGTGAAGA